>KN832875.1:116762-221684 GCA_000827325.1 Oidiodendron maius Zn | reverse complement strand
CCACCCCCCCCCCCCCTTCCAGCATCAAATCACACGCGCAACATTAGCAACCACCAGCCAGCACCAGCGACCACCACCAACCTACGACCTCCATACCACCATCTCACCATCCCTCCATCCCACCAGCCCCCGGTCTCCCGGCGCCACCAGCCAACCATCCCAAGGGAACGTGTGAGTACCCTCACAACCCGATCAAACTCACTCCCGTCAGCCAACCAGCCAGCCAGCCAGCCAGCCAGCCTGTCAGGTCGGCTGCCTCGCCCAACGCCAGGTCGACGTCTACCTGGAGTGTACAGCGAGGGGAGAGCTGTCTCTCTGCTGCCTCGGGGGAAGCCCACATATTCTATATATTAGATTTCTTCTGTGGCTCTCCGTCTCGTCCCTCTCCTCCCCTTCGCCCAGAAATCGACAATCGCCTCCGACCAGCCTCAATTACCCATCACCTCACCACCACCTCACCACCGCTCCAATTCATTCAATTCCCTGCCGGCCCACGCCTCCACCAATTCACGCGCCCAACACGACCCGGCGGCGGCCACGAGCGGGATCGACTGCTGGGCCCCCCGCGACCCCACCGCAGCTGATACACGGAGGCCGCGAGACACCTGACACCTGATACCCTCAATCGCCGCCCTCTATCAGTGCAACCAGCCATTATCAGCCATCCAATCCATCCACCACCACCACCACCTCCTCCTCCTCCTCCTCCTTCTTCCATCTCCATCTCCCTCCACCTCAAATACCTCAACTTCCTCCCTCCTCCTCTCTCCCTTTCGCATTTCGCATCGCCCCTAACTCCGACCCCCCTTCTGACGTCGGCGTTGGGCTGCCTTGTGCGCTCGGAGTTAAGGGAATCGATAAGCAGCCAAACCCCAGCGCCCCAGAGCCCAGAGCCTTGCCACGCAAACGCAACGCACCGCCCGCCGGCGCAACTCTGACTCCCCTCGATCAAGCAGACATCCGCCCGCTGACAAAAAGGGTCATCGAAAGGCTGCCTGCCCTTCCACCCTCTTCTATTATTCACCCTCGCCCTCCGTTCTCCGAACCATCCGCCTACGACGACGGTTCATAAAAGAAGGGCTTCGCATCGTCTCTCTCGTCTTCTCCTCTTCTACTCTCTCGCTGCTTCGCTGCTCCTCAATTCGCCTGCCTCGCCCGTCGACCATCCCCGCAAGGCTCCCTCCAACTCGTCCATCTGCGACCACAACCAGCACCATCACGATCGCAAACATTATTCCTAATCTCACAACTCCTATCACCACATCCCTCGCCTCCACGACAATGGAGTCGCGCAAGCACCCGCCTGCCGATCTCCGCTCTCTCATGTCGCCCCCCGAGGCGCCACCCCACGACAGCTTCTCTCACGAGCATCCCATCGACACGCAGATGAAGGCCCTCTTCTCCATCGACGGGCCTTCCAACGCTCCGGCCTCATCTGCCCTCTCCAACTTCCCCATCTCGCCACCCGTCTCGCCCGCCACCAAGATCGTCAAGAGCATCGCTTCCCATGAGCAATCCCCCCTCGTCCGCGACCCCATCCTCTACCCTCACCCTGAGCCGCGGCCGTCCATCCAGCACCCCCCCCTCTTCGCCGCCGACGAGTCCCTCGCGGCCCAGCGTGTCGTCAAGGAGCATGTGGCTGCCCGTGTCGAGAGCCTCTTCCGCGAGGCCTCGCCCCCGAGACAGAGCGAGTACGCCCTCGCCCTCGAGTTCAAGTCGCAGGTGGCCAAGGCCTTCAGCGTCAACCCGCGGCTGTGGCTCGAGAGGGAGCGCGGATATCTGAAGGCATATCGCGAGGCCCGGCGGTATCCCACCATTGCCCCTGCGCGCGCACACCACGCCCCAACCGCTGTCCGCAAGGCACCTGCCCTCCCCCGCACGCCCAAGGCCCCGCGAGTCCCCAAACCACCACGGCCCACGCCTGACCCGACGAAGCGGGTCGTCCGCGAGGATAAGGACTTCGCGGCGCTCCCCGACTACTGCCCGCCCCTCGCAAGCCTGCCCGAGCGGCCCAATCCCCTCAAGGTAGAGTGGCGCGGCGTACCGCTCGACCTGTCCGACGACCCACACGCTCACCTCCTCGACCCGAGCGAGGTGCTCCTGGCGAGCAACCTGCGGCTGGACTGTGCAACCTACCTGACCTCGAAGCGACGCATCTTCATCAAGCGCATCGAGGCCCTGCGCATCGGCAAGGAGTTCCGCAAGACCGACGCCCAGCAGGCCTGCAAGATCGACGTCAACAAGGCGAGCAAGCTGTGGCAGGCGTTCGAGAAGGTCGGCTGGCTGGACCCGAGCTGGGTCGCCCGGTACGTCTGAGCGGGGTGGTATGTGGTGGTTGAGTCTCTTGAACGGATCTACTCGCATCCCCTTTCGCATACATGGCATACATTACACGCACTGTCCTGCGTACTCATTAGGCATCATGCATTCACGCATTCAGGACGTAGATCCCCCAATTCTCTCCTCTTTCTCTGTACGGCAAGATGGCATACGGACACACACTCTCGCACTGGCCTCACACTTTTCCTATGTTTCGGCCGGGGGGGTGTTTTATTTCCCTCTTCCTCTTCGGGAATTTTTACGGCTTTCGGTTCATCACATCTGCATGAGGTCTTCTGATACCCAGAGCCTGCCCAGCTCAACTCCCCTCTCGCTGCCCCCCGGTATCCCACATCTGATAGATGGGATGGGGGGGCGTTAATCTGCATCATGGTTTATTTTGGCATCTGGTCTTGGTTCCGGTCTGGTCTGGTCTGGTTTCTCTCCCCCTGTCTTCTGAGGGGGATCTGGTTTACGATGTTAGACACATCCGGGGATATATGTTCGGCGTTTTCCTTTTGCTTTCTACACACTTTTGGGATTTGTCATAGGTTTGGATTGGGATTGGATTGGATTGGATAGGTAACTTTGCCTGGTCCGCTCTGCGAGAGGGGACCAGCGCCGGCATTGGCACGGGACGGCATCAGATTGGACTGGTACTGGGGTGTATGTCTGGAGACAGACGGGCGGGAGAGCCCGAATATACATACAGACGTAGGATAGTACAATAGTACGGTTTTATGTCGATTGCAAATCTGTAGTATGAAGTGATTTTCTATGGACCAGTATGCAGCCATGGGGGACAAAATGTATTGCATCACCAATTCCTGTCTGCCATTCACCATTCACTTTAATCATGCTTAGAAGGTCGAAACAGCGTTCCAATCTGCCCCTTCCCATCCTGTGCATGCCATCGATTGCGAATTGCGCTGAACGAGCCACGACTATACGCCTCTCATTTCCGTCGTCAATGCCTGCCCCAACTTAAACCAAGTACTGGAAACAGCGCAACACCACCTCCAGTAGCCAGCCCTACTCTATTGGCGACCATGCATCGATGACCGCGAACCCATCGCTCCAGTACACGTGTAGATAGGTAATACCATCAGCCAGACATCCACCTCGCACCATGTGTCGCCCCCCGCGTCCCACACCTTCGCTGCCACGACATCTCAATGCGAAACCTCCCCTCGAGCGAATTCGAAACATCCCGAGCCGAAAACAAAGCCTTCGGACCCGTCAGCAGCAGCGCATCATCACGATGTTTATGCATTGCGCTCCAGAACCATCGCCCTGCCCAACTCCGTCGCTTCAATAATCCCTTCCCCCGGGTAGGTGTCCCGCCGTCGATCCCACTCCACTACCGACAGGCCCCTTTTTTCCCCAGCCTTTTTCTCTGCGGTGCCTATCTAATCTCCGACTATGGTGCCGGCCCCTGAAAACCCTTCATCGCACCCTGGACGCCACCCGGCCGCGACATCACATGACACATACTCACGTGATAAGGCCTAGACCCGAGACTCGTTCCATTCCAAGGAAGATGATGGTTGCGGCTCACGTACAAAAGTAGGCACCTCTACTTCATACAGGTATGTGGTAAGGCATGGTCAGGTCCTGCACGGTATCCAGGTACCCTCGTACCGGATCGTATAAGGCGAGGTACCTCGGTAGGCCGTGGGCTCTCGTATTCTCGTTTCTTGATCTGACAAGGACTGAACAAGCGCCAGCCGCACCTCCTGAATCCTGCCTGTCGGTGCCCCGGCTGCCTGCACCGCCTGGGAAGCCTTCACCTCACTCTCACGCTCACTCACTCCCTTTTTCTTCTCTCCAGTCTGGCCATTGCTGTCCGCCATCCCCCAGGCCCGCCCCATCATCCTGCACCACCCGACGCTCCTTTCCCCCTTCGATCAATTCCTTGCCGGTGAGATAGGAGAGAGAGTGTGTGAGGTGTGCACGCGACGGCTGTTGAACCGCGCCCCCTTCTCTCCTCGTTCCTGAAATAATTCAGCCCTTCGTCCGCCCATCGACCCCCAGAGTCGGCCGCCTTTCCTCTACCACCCTCCCCTTCGCCGTGCGTACCCCTCTCAGAGATCGCTCTCTCGCTCGTTTGCAACAATGGCGGCGCTCAAATTCCTCGATACGGACGTCGAGATGGCGAAGAACAGGATCAAGGAGGAGCAGCCCTTGAGCGCGACGGCGGCAATGCCGCTGTCGGCCCCGTCGCAGCCAAGTACGAAGCATAAGCAGATCGTGGATACGCTGTGTATATGTTTGAATATCGCGAGTACGGTGTTGCTCGTGTTTCTGAACAAGTGGTGCGTTCCTCTCCGTCCCCCCTTCCCCGAATATCAATCGGCTACATACCGGATGTGCATCCTGCGCAAGACGGGGACACGTGTATTGCATCACCCTGAATATTGAAATTGGGATTGAGCATCAATGACTAACCCATCTGTGTTGCAACCCACAGGATCTTCCGCGATCGACAGCTCAAGAACATGCAGATCACATTCGCGATGTGGCACTTTACCTGCACGGCGGGCACGCTGTGGCTGGCAACGCGGGCGCCGTTCAACCTGTTCGTCCCCGTGCGCCTACCCTTCCTACAGATGATCCCACTGTGCTCGTTCTTTGCGGGGTTCTTGATCCTGGGGAATCTGAGTCTGGCATATAATTCGGTGGGGTTCTATCAGTACGTTTCCTCTTCATGGTTCCTGAGGGGGGAGAGAAGGGAGGGGGACATTTGAGAGATACTGGTATTTCATTCCTGGGATATTTGAGACTGACAAGATTACAGATTGGCCAAGATCATGACCACCCCCTGTGTCGCACTTATCCAGTACGTGATGCTGGGCAAATCTATCTCGAGCCTGACCATCGCGGCACTGGCAAGCGTATGTATCGGCGTGGCGCTGACGAACACGGGCGCGGCGGACACCACGTCGCTGGGGGCGTCGATCGCCGTGGCAGCGTTTACAGTGACGGCCTTCTACCAGGTGTGGATCGGGAAGAAAATCAAGGATTTCGGGGTGTCGAGCCCCCAGCTGTTACTGAACCAGGCGCCCATCTCGGTGCTGCTGTTGGCGTTCGTGGCGCCGTTCTTTGATACCGTGCCGGATCCATCGACCGTCCCAAGGGATACGATCATTGCCTTGTTCTTTTCTGGCCTTGCGGCTGCGTTGCTGGTATGTGCCCCGTCTGATACCCTGGGACGAATATTGATCATGTGATAGAACCTCTCACAATTCCTTATTATCGGACGCATGAGCGCTCTCACGTTCAACGTAGCTTCAAAGTAAGTCAAATGAAATCCTAGCAACCAAAATTCACCGTCTCTTGAAATTCACGTCCGAAACTAACAAATCCCTTCCTTAGCGTCAAAACAATCATCATCCTGACATACGGCTGGGTCAGCGAAGGCCGCACCCTCACGGTCAAGGACTCGATAGGCATCATCCTCGCACTAGGTGGCGCCACGCTGTACAGCCAGCTCTCGCAGAACTGAAGACATGCTCATCCCCTGTTATGTCATCGCTAGCGAGCGAAGGCCTCCGCGTGTATTACTTTAGTCGCCGACTCCCTTTCAAGGGATAGGGATTCTTGCATATATAGTTACAGTACATTAAACATGTATTCGTACGAACGGCATGGGGCAGTGCTGTTTTATGACCATCGTGCTGGAGCGTCTGGAATTATTTTTCTCCTGCGCTGTTTGAACTGGGTATAATAATAAGATGGGAAAGGGAAAGAAACAGAAACAGAAACGACAATAGCGCGGGCGTGACGGCGTGGGGTTTGGATCGAAGGCCTCTTTTTTTTTAGAGGGGGTGCAGTTTTTATATGTGTAGAATATCGTAGGACCCTTGGTTTCCGAGTGGAAGTTGGAGAAGGGGAGATATCGAGGAAAGGGAGAAGGGATTCAAGCGTTCTGGTTGCTTGCTTGGGGTGGGATACGAGCTGATAGAGAGCGGAAAATTTAGACCTTGGGATAGGAAAGAATATAATGACTGTGCTCTGACCTACCTCCTATGCAACGTTTTCTTCCTTGGACTGGACAGGTGGCATATGTGATGTGTTCAAAATATCTTTAAGATAAGATAAGAGGCACTTTGCAGGACCGTACTGTACGAGTCTCACGCTGGGGTTGAGTCGGAAGATATCAAGACTTACTGTAAGACATGTCTTGGATGTTGTGAATGCGGGAATTTATCACCCGAGGGGAGAATTAAGGCCCCCCTGAAAGGATAATGCGACTTGTACGGCGTGATTAAGTGTTTTATCGTTGCTTCCGTAGACACTGCGGTGTGCTGTAAATGGTAGGTAAGGTACACTTCAAGTTTTATGTGCTGCTCGGATGGGCAGGTATGTACGGTGCACATTGTACTGCTTAGATGTGATTTTTAAGAAGGGATAGAGAGGCATTCTTATCGTCCGATTATTTCTCGAACTACATGTACCATGTCTGTGTCAATATAAGAAGTCCAGTACGCGGGGCTCTACCGACCCCATATGCAGTCGCCTTGCGAACCCAGAAAATATACCAAATATGTCACGTCCTGCATATCTCAACCTTGCATATGTATGTATGTGACAAAATAAATCAATAAATATAACTAAAAGAAGATAAATTTAGGACGTTTTATACGATAATCTAATCAAGGCTCCTACATTTTTTTGCGTCGGCCTTGGAACAGGTCTCGCCGCACATCCCCACCTGGAGTCCGGAGCCTGTTGAGGAGTCCGGGGGGAAGCGATGTCTGCGCCATCCGGATAATAAGAGGTGCGTACGCCCCTTCTGTTTGGAATTTCGTTTCTTGCTTTGCTTGGTTTGTGTACAGAAGTGCTGATTTGCGAGTGATTGACTGCGAGGAACGGACAAGAAGAGAGTAAAAGAGTGATATATCCGGAAAGGGAAAGAGATATTTCCGACGGATTTGAAGAGGCCCTTACGACACGATGGGAGCGAAGCAATCCGTGCTGGCGAGCAAGGAGAAGGCGAGCCAACAGATTTCCTTCGAAGGTATGTCCAATCGATGGACGGTTTGGGTTGCGCAATTGCAAGAGGTGTTCTGACCAGTAAATAGATTTCTTGGGCTTGAATACATGCCTGTACGAGTGGGCCGATAGCTATGATTCGAAGGACTGGGACAGGCTGAGACAGTGCATTGCTCCTACGCTCAGAGTAAGTCCGGTCTAAATATCCTCGCATACCTTTCTCCACCTCTCTGCAGATTCTGACCGAGACGATCCATACAGATCGACTACCGCTCCTTCCTCGACAAGATCTGGGAGGCGATGCCGGCCGAGGAGTTCGTCAAGATGATCTCGGATCCGGCGGTGCTGGGCAACCCGCTGCTCAAGACGCAGCACTTCATTGGCGGCACGCGCTGGGAGAAGGTCTCCGACAACGAAGTGGTCGGGTACCACCAGCTGCGAGTGCCGCACCAGAAGTACGCGTCGGCGCTGATGGACGAGGTGGCTGTCAAGGGCCACGCGCACTCGGCCAACAAGCACTGGTATCGCAAGGTCGACGGCGTCTGGAAGTTCGCAGGATTGATGCCGGACATCCGCTGGTCGGAGTACAATTTCGATCAGGTGTTTGCTGATGGGAGAGACAACTTTGGCGATAAGAAAGAGGCGACGAGAGCGGTGGCCGAGGCGGTTGCCGTGTAGGTGGAAGATCGGAAAGGGGCTGAGATGTTGTAGGTTTAAGATATAATTCTAGAACACTGTTGAGATATGGATATACGCCTTTTGCGTATATACGAAATGCAAGTTGGTGTTCGTGCTTTTGCAGACCTACATGATCGCAGTTGAGCCAATAATTCTGGCCATCCGGTACACCATACTTATGATGAACGATTAAGGGTACCCGACTAGAGATAGATAATGGAGCTTATCATGAGTTTAACCCCGCATTTAGCACTGAGAAGCGCTCCTCAGGTAGTCCTTTACCTACCTAAGAAATTATCCGGCCATAAAGCGGACTTAGGTGGCCTGCTAGCACAACATGTTGCTTTCTCTTTCGATTCTGGCCAAAGTCTTCCAATCCGCGCTCTAGTGTCCACCTCCGCGTTGTGACTCGGATTTAGGCGGTGACAATCTTACCAGCAGACGTCGACATATCTTCAATGATGCAGCTCTGCGTAGGGCCATGTAATATATGATATAGTGGACTGGCTTTCGCCAAGAGCATTGAACATGGTGGAGCAGAGAAGGAAAAAACACCTCAACTCATCACTGGTAATCAGATACCCAAGCACACCAGAAACAACTCACACACCCCGAATCTCCAAATGGCCTACCCGCAGCCTCTCAGTGGTCTTACCACTCGCGAGCGGATCGCAGACCTCGTCGTTCGCGCCTGTTTTGGCCTCGATACCATTGACAAGGTCATCTGGGAATCTGCCTGGGCCACAGACCCTGACATCGCTTTGGGAATAAGTGGTAGCATGATGACGGGAATGGATGCGATCAATCGGAACTGCTTCAACAGCGTCAGCCTCATGGGCACGCATCACCTAGTCTCCAGCATCCGAATCGATGTCAAAGGTGGTGTTGACACAGCTCACGTGACTGCTAATGCTCTTGCCCAGTACTTCCGCGCCGGCGAGGGTCGGCAGGATAATGCTACAGGCTGGCGGGAGCCACGTATATGATATTCAAGCTGTGAAGGAGGCGGATGGGCAGTGGAAGGTTAAAACCTGGATTGTAAAGGTGATTTAGAACCAGGGCACATCAGCTGTCATGCAGCACGCGTAGGTGCAGCTGTCACTAGGCCAGCTCCTAGTCAGATTTCCTGAGCTTGTTTGTTTCTAGCTAGGAGCTAAGAAATTTACACTGCGTTGGAGATCTTGGATGGACGGGTCTTGGAGGTTCGAACTTCTTCACTTGCTTGTTGTTTCAATATGACTAAGCTCGTTTCAAGCACCACCACGGTGCACGTGCCGCTGAGACCGAAACTGGACATGTAAGGCAAGCTTAGAGAGTAAGTCCTCCGATCCTTCTACATGCAGGAGTCCATCAGAGGATAATATTCTGTTGCAATCTCCAGATTGGACATACCTAGTTGTTGTCCTATGAACGGAATTTAATTGCTCTTTTGAAGCTCTCTCCACAAAGTTGCAGCAAGCCGAAGAAACGAAACACAGGAGGCGCGTTGGGAGTCCGAACATCCACTTCGTCTCACGTTTCATCTCCATCTCGAAATGTGGCCGGTTCCATAAATCCCCTTACCCTGCCCTCTCTTGCGATGAACTGAATTCTACGAAGCATAGCATTCCGTTCTCCTAGCAATATCCACCACCATGGCTCAACAATCGCGGAATCTCGACCTCTCGTGGGCCAAACCCCTCTCTGTCGACCTCATCCTCAAGGTTCTCAATGTGACCTTCCTCCACCCGTTCGTTGCGTGGATGATGCCGCTATGTATGCGCGCGCAGGCCATGCGATGGGAGCATCCGGCCATCCAGATCGCAATCGGGTATGCCTCGCTGCTGACAGCGCTGTTCTTCCTCGGCGTACTCAACCGGCAGATCGCATACTCGAAGCCACGGGAGGTGGACCTCTCTGAGGAGGTCATTGTCATCACGGGCGGTGCCAGCGGGCTGGGACTGCTCATAGCAGAGGTCTATGGGATGAGGGGGGCCACGGTTGCTGTTCTCGATGTCAAGGACCTAGAGTCTGGCGAGGCGCGAGGCGTGTCGATGTATAAGTGCGATGTTGGGGACAAGGAGCAAGTTGCACGGGTAGCAGTGGAGATTGAAAGAGATGTAAGTTTCTATGATGCATAGAACCAAATGAATTGCCTAACATTCACCAGCTCGGCACTCCAACTATCCTCATTAATAATGCCGCCATCGTCAACGGCAAGAAACTCCTCGACCTTTCTATTGACGACATAGATTCGACCTTCCGGGTGAACCTACTCTCCCACTTTTATACCGTTAAAACATTCCTCCCTGGGATGATCCGCGCTGGCTGCGGGACTATCGTCACCATATCGAGCGTGTTAGGCCAGATAGGAGCAGCGCAGCTCAGTGACTACTCGGCATCCAAGGCTGCAATCACGGCCATGCACAAGTCTCTAGCGGCAGAGCTGAGAGACATGCCAGAGATCAAGACAGTCTTGGTCACGCCAGGGCAACTGAGCACACCCCTGTTCAATGGCGTGCAAACGCCCTCGTCCTTCTTCAGTCCAATACTCGAGCCAGTCGACGTGGCCCGGGAAGTTATTGCTGCAATTGACGCAGGGTCCAGCGCCACCTTGGCGATGCCACTGTATGCCCGGTGGATTGATTGGATGAACGTGGTGCCAGCGGGCGTCGAGGTCATCCTGAGGAGGGTCAGTGGCGTGGACCGAGCAATGAGGGGGTTTGTGGGCAGGAAGGGTGAGGAATGATGCCGAGATGGCGTACTCTAATGCCGCATAGTGGCAGGCCACTTGTACTAATATCGATAAGCAATACGAACTGTGATTCGAGGAATAGAGCTTATGAGTTTCTGATATGCTTGACGCTGTCCCTCGTACAGACACACCTGATGCACTTCTGGCGTCGCATCCACGTGACTGCTCCTGTTAGCGTACTATGCCCAAAGTATGAGCTTCGAAATACTTGTAGTATGGGAATGATGGATGGGCCACGCAATCCCGCCTCGCAGAAATAACGTGGCAACCTGGCTGGCGGTAGTGTGAGATGGCGAATGTCATTCGTATGGACGAGCCCATCTCCACCCAAGCCGGGGTCACGGACGATTCTTCAGCGATCATTCGCGCGCGCATGGTTCTGGGCTGGTGTACTGGTATATTTAGACATCTCTTTCACTGTACGTATCCTCCATACTCAGTCTAGCAGGTACCTCAAAGCTACCCTGGCCTTTCTCAAGATAGAAGAGCGAATCGACGGGCCAGGGAGCTAATTTCCAGTCGCTCGAGCCGCTGACGCCCGGCCAATCAGAGTCGCTTCTGGTGCCTAGTCCTAAAGTGGGATGGGGCAACTCTGACCACTCAGCGGGCCGGACGCGCTAGCTCTGAGTTTATTTTGGAACTGCAGCCGCTGGACGAACAGCGGCAAATAACTCGCTCCCTGTCGACAACACGCCCAGGCTGACCAGAACCGCGCAGATCTCACCAGCGTTAAATCGAGAAATAGATTGCCCAAGCGCTCCAGCTCCCCACCAACGCCAGGGTATGCGCATTTCCACACCTCTATATAAAACACCTCCACACCCACGGTGGGTAGACCCTCCCCTCCTCTTCATCTTTCCCAGATCACCCATCTCCTCTATATCTATCTTCCTTTACATCTCTTCCCTATCCTTCCTTTTTTCCTTCTTCTTTCCTACTCGGCGTTGTTTTTCCTTCGTCTCCTTTTCTTCCCTTGGTTCCTTGTCGTCTCTACTCGTCTTCATTCATCGCGAACCAATTTACAACATGCTTTCCTCAATTTGGGTTATCTCCGCCCTGTTGGCAACCACCATGGCTGCCCCGACCCAAACCTACAGCTCCCAGTCAGCCGAGCCACTCACCGAGACGGAAGCGCTATCATCTTATTTCGAGGCTTTGGTGTCAAAAGTGCAAGCTGCAAAAGGATCTGGACAAGGCCCATCTTGTGATCTGGGAAGCGCAGTGTTACCCGTTGCCTGTAAGTGACCTCACCTATAGCAGCATTATTCATTACCAATTCACGATGCTCACAACGAAAATAGCCCCAACTGCTCTGCCACCTCCCTCCGCTGGCCTCACTTTGAAGCATGTTGCCATCGGACGAGGAACCCAGAACTACACCTGCGGAACAGATGGAACAGCCGCCCCAACTGCAGTCGGCGCCATGGCAACCCTCTACAATGCATCTTGCGTGGCCGCAGCCTACCCGGATGTCCTCGCTATGCTCCCTAGGGTAGCTCTGCAATTTAACCTCACTGGCACCAACCAAGCCACTCTATCACCGTCCAACCTCCAAATCAGTGGCCACCACTTCTTTGCCAACCTCACCACTCCATTTTTCAACCTCGACACAGCGACCATGAACTTGGGCACTGCCCCATCTGCCAAGAATAATACCGTTCCAGCTCCTGCAGATGCACCTGTCGGCCAATACGGTGTCGGGTTTGGGGCCGTCCCATGGTTGAAGCTATTGACGATTGACGGTGCTACCGGCAACTTAGAAGAGATCTATCGCGTAAATACAGCTGGAGGCAGCCCGCCAAAAACCTGTGCCGGTATGCCTAGTGCTTTCGAAGTACAATACTCGGCAGAGTAAGTCGTTCACTTGCCGTATTTGCACCCAGGTCAACTAACATGTTCTAGATACTGGTTCTTCCAAGGGTCATAAGAGAATGTGATATAAGCTTGGTTTAATTCCGCACTCCGGGTTCTTGGGTTAAACGGGTATGGGGCTACCCAAATTATAGGAAAGTTTACGGCATTATTGGCTCATAAGCTCTCTAAATGGTAATTTGATGAATTGGTTATGGGATAAATAACAAATACTTTCAATTCCAGGGATTTCTTTCCGCTTCCTGCTCCTCACGTGTCTTCCCTACTGTATCGCGTGACCTGAAGCGCCGTGTTTCGAAACAATCTCGTATATCAGATCCCTTCAATGTATCTAAGCGCCTGCACACACACACGAAACGACCCCTCCAACAGCTAGCGGGGTAAAACGGTCTCAGCAAAGCGCTGACACCTGATCTGCAGTACTTCAGTAACTTTGTACGTAACGCTTCCCTTGGCAGAAGTATTCATCTAGATCCACCCCCAGCCATCGTAAGTAATCATTCCCCTCCGTATTCCCGAAAATGCGAAGTACCTCGGTGAACCGGATCAGGGCAGTTCTTATCGATAAGCAATGCCCCTTCTTCGGTAACCAGCAGAAAAACAAGCCGGGCGTAATTCGAGTGCCATAATTACCCCGACATCGACTCATAAACTCTCTTCATGCCTTCCTGAGCGCCATTTCCTTTGGCTCAAGCGCCTTCACTCCCTTCGCAATGTCTGCGGATACGCAGCAGGGCGGACGACCTGCCGAGGAGAGCCGCGAGGCGCCAGCAACGAGCACAAGGCCCCTCCGCATGCGAACGAACACGGCGGAAATCGACAGTACGATCATTCACCCGGGCTCGGTGAAGATTAATGTGAAGGGGGCCTTCATCGTTGATCAGGAATCCGGATCACCGCCTGGCACGGCCGTGAATGGTGCTACTTATGACACAAAGGACATCCGGCTGCCATTCCACACGGCTGTGGTTAGTCATATTGCTGTAGATGTAGGCGCGACTGCCTCAACTTTATTCTTAAACGTACTAATGATACTGTGAAGATTGGAGGGACATTGGCTAAATTGGTGTTCTTCTCCCGCGAGCCTCACTCGAGAGAGCCAGGCGGGCGACTCAACTTCATAAACTTCGAGACCGATCGCATAGACGACTGCGTCAAGTTTATGAAGCAGCTTAAGATCAAGCAGCAGAAGCTCAATGGGTCAAAGCCTGGAGAATTATGTGTTATGGCGACAGGGGGAGGGGCGTACAAGTTCTATGATAAGATCAGGGATGCCCTTGGTGTTGATGTGTTGAGGGAGGATGAGATGGAGTGTTTAATTATTGGTATACTCGGTTCTATCGATTGCGGAACAATGACTAACACAATTATTAGGACTGGATTTCTTCATCACGGAAATTCCGCGTGAGGTGTTCACCTACAGTGAAACCGATCCAATGCATTTTGAGGACCCTCGGTCGGATATATACCCCTATCTGCTGGTGAACATTGGTTCCGGCGTCAGCATGATCAAAGTATCTGGGCCAAGGGAATACCAAAGAGTTGGAGGTACATCCCTGGGTGGAGGAACGCTATGGGGCCTCCTCTCCCTCTTGACTGGTGCAAAGACATTCGACGAAATGCTTGGCATGGCTGAGCGAGGTGACAATGCGAAGGTGGACATGCTAGTTGGTGATATATACGGCACGGACTATGGAAAGATTGGGCTAAAGAGTAGCACGATTGCTAGCTCTTTTGGTAAGGTATTCCGCATGAAGCGAGAAGAAGAGGGAGAAGCAGGAGAAGGCGCCAGTTCTGAAAACGATACTGCAGCTGCACCATCTACGCTTTCCATTCCACTCGATGAGACGTCCTCTGGGCCAGAATCTTCTTCAGCTGCCTTCACATCCTCAGATATATCTCGATCTCTATTATACGCCATCTCGAATAATATCGGGCAGATTGCCTATCTACAATCTGAGAAGCACTCGCTCTCAACCATCTACTTTGGAGGCAGTTTCATTAGGGGCCATCGACAGACTATGAATACTCTCAGTTACGCCATTAAGTTCTGGAGTGGAGGAGAGAAGAAAGCTTATTTCCTGAGGCATGAAGGCTATCTCGGTGCGGTGGGAGCCTTTCTTAAGAGGCAGCCCAGGAACTGGGGAAGGCGGGGCAGCTTCGAAGAAAGTGCTGCCTTGGGAACGGAGGCTAGAGCCGGGGCGGAGTACATGGGCTGAGCAATTAAGGCGACTGATTTAGGCAAGAAAATTGCTTGTGTTGATAGCTTCTTGCATGAACTAGCTCACAACTTACTCCGAGGTAGTAGGGAGTTATAAGCGGAACATTGGCTGCTGTCCTACTGGTAAACAGCATTGACATAGCTAACTCAATGTTAAGCCCATAAAATATTTGGTACCTCGACGAGGTCTAAAATTTGAAGATAGTTGTCACTACAATGCTTTTGAGAGCTGCGATAGCTTGGTCCATAGGGAGATGACAAAGTGCAAATTAGTAGAATGCAAGAAGAGATGCCAATTAATGTGTGATTAAACTTTTAGTAGGATATGACATGACTTGTACGCGGGCTCTCGCAGCCACAGGTGCAGACACGCGAGTCACACGACGCCCGTCCACTAGCACATGCGGCCTGAAGGTGGCACAATCTACGCCCGACAACCAACGCCTATATTAGTTCAGCGATAACGGAGACAACGTGTGGCAATTCCATACGTCTTGCAAAAGACTAAAACTACAGATCCGGCATCTTGCATCCTGGGTACAGCCGAAATCTTAAGCTCGTTGTCGCCAAGGTGGAATGTGCGAGTGGATAGAGCACCCCATAGATTTGCCCTAGATGTATATAGGACATTGGAAACTTGTCTAATGTGAGATATCTTTAGTCTATGGGTGAAAATGCTCATCTCCTCCCGTTGGATGTAAGTCAATGAGTGCAAAAAGGCTGCACTGCAACCTCCATATGTCCTTGGTATCTAGCGCATAGCGGTACATATCCTATGGCTAAGCCCCTCCAGTACAGGCTCATGCAATTCAAAATCATACCCGTCCAAGATCTCGAAGGATCTTCGCCACGCTCCGAACGCCAACCAGGGAATTTTCATCTGAGCCTCGCCCGGGTGTCCACTGGGCATGAGCAAAGTCGATCACCTTCACCGTGTATATCTTAGGGCCAATAGGCTCGTCCTCATCGTCCTCGCTCTCATCCCCAGGATGTTGATTTCCATTTGTCAATGTAGGAGGAGGCTTACTGGCCTCTTCGAGAGCCGCCCTCAGAGCGATGCCGTCGCCTTCAAACACGAAGAGCAGGCTCGCCGAGAACATTTGGCTTTCTTGCCCCTCTAGAATTTCTTGAATCCGTTCGACCTCTGTGAGAAATGCTTGCGCGACCAACTGTCCCAGTTCATCGTCGATACCAGCCGACTCTACAAAAATAAACTTTTGGAATGCTTCGTGAACGTTTTCCTTTTGAACGGAATAGCGGCCGTAATTCCTGTCGTATATCTTGAACCCTTCCCCGTCTATATCTTGTCCCTTCGCGCCGGGGCCGTGCCAGACCCGCATTCCCGCTATCCTGAACCCCAGATCTTTATGCGTAGTCTCTTCTGTAACCTTGTCAAATCTTATCTGCTTCTCCATTGGAGCATCGTCCGCCCATAATCGCACGCCCAGTTTAACATCTAATATGTTTGGCTTCACATATCCGTGTGCGGCGTTCTCGAGAACAACGGCCAAGTCCGTGACGATCTTCTTTGTCGTCTTGATCGGGACGACAACTTCCGGGACGGTATGTTTCGCCACAGGTACCTCGGTCTCCTGGAGATGTCCCGCGGTGTGCGTGGCAAGTAGGGCAGCACCTTGTTCCTCCAGGCTTGCGCTCTGCTGCTCATCAAGTATCAAAGTCCCCAGAAAGGTTGGCATGTACTCTGCGAACTCGGGGTGTGACGCCACGGATTCCTCATAGAAGGCAATCTCGGCGGGCGTGCATGGTTTGATGAAGAGCTCGCCGTCGATGTCGCACAGGGTACCGTCACTGTCGACTTATCAGTCATAGCCTCTTGGTAGTATTGGCCGCGGCGCAAACTCACTGCCCTGCTACGGCATGGTTGTACTCGACCAGGTCTGCGCGCGACGGCAGCGGTCTTGTCATTGTGGATCGCGAATTCGACAGATGCATGCGTGCTACAACTCGATCATGGTGAAAGGAATGTGCGCAGAAGAGAGACGAGGCTAAATACTGCGGCAGCGCTCGTGCAGAGACACGATGGTGGATTTGGGGCTTAGAGCAACCACGTCGTCGCTCACCACTTGGCTGCAGGTTAGTTCCCCAGGCGGTCAGTGGATGTGCAGGTTGGTTTGTTCGTGCTGGAAGCCGAAGACAAAGCTCATAGGCTTAAATGTTTAGCGCGAGGCTGAGAGGCTGTGGCACGCTAAACCGCATATGGCTATACAATCACGTGTTAGCACGCCTTACTAATTGGGCATTTCACACCCATTATACTGCTTCACCCCTCCATCTACTTACGACAGGTGCTGTATGCGTAGATACTGAGTGGAGAGGAGTCTCTTCGACTCGGACCAGCGATCATGAACTCTGCCAAGGGCATAGCTGCAGTTGTACGAATAGTGGCGAAGCCGAGATACTTGCAGCCCGCCCGAATTCGGCAGTGCGTTGAAACTCAGACATCAGTTTTTCATTCAAGCGGTTCACGCAATGCTGCCACGAGGCAACTCCATACCAACGGCAGGCGGAAGTCTGCTGCCGCTGGCAAAGCGGAGGCTTCGAATCCAGCAATGGTATTTCCCTGTCTGGATGCCATTGAATCGAAATCGGCGACTCTAGAGGCGCGGTCTCTCTCTAGCGGTCCGGAGCCTTCTTATACCAGTGGAGTCACGTTGAAGTACCGCTGTGAAGAACCTTTGCTGCTCGACTGGGGAGGAGTGTTATCAGAGTTTGACATCGCATATGAGACGTGGGGAGAAATCAACGCGGATAAATCAAATGCCATTCTCCTTCACACCGGCCTTTCTGCATCATCACATGCCCATTCTACGGTGAATAATACAAAACCAGGCTGGTGGGAGAAGTTTATTGGACCCGGAGGATGTCTAGATACTAATAAGTATCACATAATCTGCACCAACGTCGTTGGCGGTTGCTATGGGTCAACTGGACCAAGCAGCATTGATCCGGCAGATGGGAAGAGATACGCCACGAGGTTTCCAATTCTTACGATAGAGGATATGGTACGGGCACAGTTTCGACTCTTGGATGGTCTCGGAATCAAGAAGCTATATGCTAGTGTAGGATCCAGTATGGGTGGTATGCAATCTTTGGCAGCTGGTGTACTCTTCCCAGAGCGAGTTGGTCGAATTGTCAGTATCTCAGGTTGCGCCCGGAGTCACCCATACAGCATAGCAATGCGCCATACACAACGCCAGGTCTTGATGATGGATCCGAAATGGAACCGTGGCTTTTACTACGACAGTATTCCTCCTCATGCTGGAATGAAACTAGCACGAGAAATTGCAACAGTTACATATCGCTCCGGGCCTGAGTGGGAGCAAAGGTTTGGTCGACGACGTGCCGATCCGAGCAAGCAACCTGCTCTCTGTCCCGATTTCCTCATCGAAACCTACCTAGACCACGCAGGTGAAAAGTTTTGTTTAGAGTATGATGCCAATAGTCTACTCTATGTCAGCAAAGCAATGGATCTCTTTGATCTAGGCGCAGCCAATCAAGCAGCGACTGTCGAACGTCGAGCTGCACGGCGACAACTACTGAAATCCAAAGCTCGCGAGAGTCCAGGAGAAGCATCATGCAGCCTCACGCTTCCTGACTCGCCTTATAAGGAGCAGCCAGATGCCAATCCCCCTGCGGATTCCGATACCTCAATGACCCAGAGTTCTGGCCCACCTCAAGACTTGGTAAATGGATTGAAAGTTTTGGCTAGCCATCCAACGCTAGTGATGGGCGTTGCCAGCGATATCCTGTTCCCAGCATGGCAGCAAAGAGAGATTGCGGAGACGCTGAGAAAGGCCGGAAATGATACTGTAACACATGTTGAGCTTGGAGAAGATGTTAGTCTCTTTGGACATGATAGTTTCTTGTTAGATTTGGAGCACATTGGCGGGAATCTGAGGCGGTTTTTGGGGTGATGGACATTCCCGAAACCTAAAACGTTCAAGCCAGAGAGGTGGCTCAACAGAGATGAGCTGCGGCGCCATCTAGTGACATTTTCTCGCCGTCTAAGGTCTTGCCTGGGAATCAACCTAACGTGGGTAGAGATGTACGTGATCATTGACGTGATCTTAGGTGTTCTTTGTTCCGATTCAAAGGGTATCCTTGCCAAGGTGTTAGAACTAGAGGACTGAGGAACGTAAGAGGACCTAGGACCACAAACGTTCTGTACTAGAGGAATATTACATAAATACATCAAGACTATACAATTGATCTTGCGATCATGGGCCTCAATTAACTTTCTCTAACTTTGCGTCTAGCCCCTCTTTTTCCAAAATCAAATCTTCCAAGAGCTTTTTAAGTGCGTCACAGTTTTTTTTCCCTTCTGTTTAAAATACTTTTCGATCCAATATCTTATGTCTATAAACCCACTACCCAACGCTCCACGAGCACCAAATCTGGAAACAGGACCACCAAGAACGGTGATGCCGCTCTCAAATCAAGCGCTTCAATGATAGATTCGCGACAACCACTAGTGGCTGAGCATACCGATAGAGGCGGACATGATGAGTCGAGAATAGAAGGTGTGTATGAGGTCTAATCGCCTTGTAGAAGCGATATGACTAACGGCTGGGATACCCATTCCCAACATTGACAAGGACAACGACCTGTCCATTGTTAAAGAGGTTATATACACTGCGAGATAGACGAGCAACGCTTGCAGGTGTATAAGGAGGAGGGGAAGCCTTGGAAGCGGATCTTCCAGAAGTTCCCAACCAGAACTCCACCCGCAATCCGCACCCGCTGGAGTATGATCCAGCACCGAGTTGAATAGAACCGTTTAATGTCGGCAAGGAAGAGGGAAGAGTAGCGGGTGCAAGAGGTCTAAGCGGGTAACTAGCAAAATGAGAAAGCAAGGAACTCTCTTTGAAGCTCTTTTTCGCGATTAAGAAGCCTAAAAGTTCAACAATACCCCTTACTGCCAAGGTCATGAGTGGCCCTTCCAAGGCTTTCTCAAACGCATATCTTGAGTTCAAATTGCCTTGTATGTCAAAGCTTCTCAGTGTACCAATGGAAGCATGCGATGATGAGGGTTGATATGAAGAAGAGTGGATGCTTGTGGAAAGAGATCAACGCCGCTTTCTCTAACAGGTCTCCAGGGACGATCCAAGTACGATGTTCTACGCAGCTCAAGAGCTGTCTTACCCGCAGGTGATTCTTACCATGACAGTTACTTTCTATGCACTGAGCGGGTCTGCGACCGACATAACACTAGGGACCTTGCTGGATAGTGCAGAATACTAGCAACCAAAAAGCATACCGCAAAACTTAGAACCAATTTGCCATTGGGATGGTGCTGTTGAAGGACCATTGGCGGTCACTTGAAAACTGATAGTTGGGTAATCTAATTTGGTGGTAGTTAATCACGTTTATACGCTCCACAAATCGGGAGAGTACAAGATGAAAGGTCGGTTCGCAAACGGCCTCCGCTAGTAGGGATTACAGAAGATACGCTCGTCTAACTTGTTCGCTTAGCAAAATGCACAATAAGTATTATGCACACCTTTCCCCTATTTAGGTCCTACACTGTCTACACGCAGACACTTGAGAACAATCTCGGTGTATTATAAGAGTTATGATCAATTTGACCGTCAAATTACGATGTATTATTGGATCGCTTACCCCTACTAGCGGAGGCAGTTTGCGACAGACGAGGGATTACTAAGTATGAAATTTGTAAGCGATATTGACAAAGTAGTTAGCTCTTATGTGATATGAGTAGTTTGTTTAAGGCACTAAAAATTCACTTAGAATGTAAAGAACAGTTAAAAAAAAGTATAAAAAAAAATGTGCATCGACCGTGAATTGAACACGGACCTCCACATGACACTTATGGAAGTGTGGAATCCTAACCATTAGACCATCGAAGCTACTGTTAGAATGTAGTTTTTTATATTAATATATACGTAATGAAATCAGACAGATCACGTGCTGATCGGCAAATCCGTTCCATGTTCACTCCATCCTGGCATTCGACACCTTATTATTATTTTGAAGTATTTATATTTCTATCTTAGTCATTGTTAAAGTAGTCACGTATCAAATGATACGCAACGCTGCGGAATCTGTGGGACCGTACTGGTTCGCATATCCTTACCGCCTAGTATCCACCATACCTAATTAGACATCCCCCCTGGCAATATCCTTGACAATCGTATCCTCTGCGGCCCTATTCCAGTCTCTGCTACTTGGCAATACTTTCCCAAGTAAAATCCGTCTTGTTTCCAATCCAAAGGCATCATAAGTCTTGTGGAAGTTTTTTAGCACGTGTTGGCTTATAGATGGAATAGCGCTATCGATTGGAATAAAGCGTCTGTACATACGGCTTCCCAAACCATGCCGCAGGTCTCTTCAGCAACTCGCGCATTCTTTGTCTCGCGCTACATAAAATGAAGGAGTGCTGGTGGTCCACCTCGGTTGCCTATCGGTGTAAGTGTTGCTTCCATCAGGCAATTCTGTCTGTTCCTTGCAACGGATACACCAACACTTCATTGCAGTAGGTACGTTATCGATGGCTATGCTTTGCTGACGCGTATAGATCCCAACGTCAAAATACGTTATCGGCTGACTAGAGAAATTAAGTGAGATTGGGTTTGTCCATGTATATGACAGGTCCGTATCAGCCGGACGGACATGTCTGTTTTGCCCACGGCATTCCGGTCCCTGACATCTCAGTCGGCGAAGAATGTAACATCCTGGTCTTGAAACGGCCCATCGAGAATTGATCTCTGGCCTTGGTGGGAATTTGCAATGTTTGCACTCAAGGACGATCTCTCGACCATCAAATTTGCTATGCCAGAGATCCTGATGCCTCTCTTTGACATTCTTAAGGGATTTCTGCTGATAGATTAGTATCTCCTTGAAAAGATCATGCAATAGCTTGGGCTTATTTGGCTCTAATCCTGGTAGGATCCGGCTGAGTTCGTGACTAACGTCAGAAAAGCTGGAGATAGAGACGTTAGAAAATAAGATGTATTTCTGCCCCTCAAACCATTCTAGAACTGGATCTGGTAAATCAGGAGGCAGTCGCCAGCTGTCAGAATGGTCGCAGTTCTTCAAGGCATCCAGAGCTGGTGGGATCAGCTTCCGTAGTGTATTGTTACTGTGGGGGTATTTGGAGAAGAAAATGTCCCACGGAGACGTTAATTCTGATTGGCTGCTTGTATTCTCGTCTCTGCTAAGGATGGTCAACGGTGGCGCCTGTTGTTTGGTTTCAAGTCCTCGCGCCAAGAGTCTTAACTCATCAGTCTTAAAACGAGCAGGTACACAGCTGTACCATTTCTTTTCTGAGTAGTAGTCCTGTACCAAAGGAACACAGTTACGGACCATTCGGGCGGCAGCCATCATTACTTTATCTTGCCTGATTGCCACTTCGCTGTTCTTACGTTGGTAGAACATATTTTGCGGGTGACATGAAAGTAGAATTACTCGCCGGAAACGAAATTGGGCATCTGAATTTCGGCAATTCCTTTCATTGGCGAGCATAAGAATAACTCCTTCAAATTCCCCCCATAGAGGGAGAACCTCAAAGTCATTTGTTTGTATTAGGCGTTGCTGTACCTTCCGGCCCCAGATAATCTCGACTTTGGCTTTCTGAGTCTGCGATACTGTCTGTAAAGTTCTCGTGTCACTCTAGCACTTTCTCGTGATATTCTTCGATTGCCTCTGAGGTCTCCTCTCGCCTATGGATATGATCGAACAGCAAAGTGTTGCTAGGTTTAAAACCATTACCCATTACCATAGCCATACAACCATTTGAATAGTCTGCTGTTTCGCCGTTCTCAGTATGATCTGTAGTAAAGGAGGGTTGGTTGAGACGATTCGCAAGTAACGAATCTAACGATCCCGACGGTCTAACTAGAAGGGCTGGTGATACGTCTTTCTGAAGAGTAGATTTCCATACTGCCTGTTCCTGAGTCTGGAAGTTCCGAAACGAGACGTTCAAGTCTGTAATAGGACGATTAGGGAGCTCTACCAGAGACTTGTAAGCAATCCGACAAAACAAAGAT
The DNA here is from genome assembly GCA_000827325.1 of Oidiodendron maius Zn. Lineage (NCBI taxonomy): Eukaryota > Fungi > Ascomycota > Leotiomycetes > Myxotrichaceae > Oidiodendron > Oidiodendron maius. The sequence continues at coordinate 198,838 of KN832875.1, read as the reverse complement.
AGAAGGCGTTTCAAACGATAACTTACCGTCCATATTCCGGTTATCGAGGTCTTTTAGGTCTTGCTCCAACTGTTCTGCACGTTCCTTAAGCTCAGGAGGTGGCCGAGGGAGTGTCAAGTTTCCTAAAACGAGATACTGATCTAAAGAATTTCGGTTAATTCCGCTTGAGGTTTGTAAGATTCCTTTAATTGCGCTATCCTCTATCTCCTCTTTGGAATCTTTATCCTCCCTTTTCCTTTTTAGTTGCCTAGTCGAGACTTTAATACTTTTCTCCTGAGGAAGTACAGTGGCCGGATGATGATTAGCTTTCTGGCTTAGTTGGCGAGCTTTAATATTAGAGGCAGATTAGTATAGTGTTAAATTTCGTTAACAGTGTGGCTATAATATACCTTGTTCTCCGTGGCTGCAAAAGGCTCGTAGATAGATACAATTTGCACAACGCCCAAGCTGCTCGCCTGGTAACCGTATGCATTTAGGGAATGGAGCGCGCTTATCTGACTCGCAGGAGCGACATGGAGCCTCCGCTAGCTCACCTCGTGTTTGGATAGCTACAGCAAGCGTAAAGAGTATTGATAGTAGGTCGACCTCTTCCCACCAAGTCGTCGAACGGAAATGTAACTTCCGACGCGGTAGATAACTCTCTAGTACAGGCTCTACCTTTTTACTTGAAGATTGGCGGAGAATTTTCTCGATATGGGCTAACTGCTTCTCGGGGTCATCTGGCAGTTGTTCCCATTTGGCGCGTGGCATGGTGGTAGAGGAAGTTTGTTGGCGTTTTGAAGAAAAGCGAGTTCTATCCCTTTAAGGAACACGACCGAGATCGGGCAAGGATAGTATTGGTATCACAGGGTGCGCGTGCAAAGGCTGGGGTCAAAAGACTGGTTGTGTTGAAAGATCTAGAAGAAAAGAAGAAGCTGGCTAAGGAGAGAGAGTATTTATACTAGTTATTCATATGCCCTTCCTCCTGTCCGTCGTTCACCCGTTGTTTCGATGGGCTTTATTCCTGAGGTTGGTTATGCAATATATTTATTTACAAGTCTAGAATAATCTTGTTCCGCGGTCCCTCCTCTCTTTCTTCTTTCACAATAATACGAGTCCAAATGGCATTAATAAGGGGCTTACCGATACAAGATTATGCACGCTATGCTGTCACATACCCTCTTCTTCAACTACATAGAGACCGACCACAGCTCTTTGAGAAAATTGTCGACTTGATCGCCAACTCTCTTGAAGATGACTATTGTCTCAGCTTAGATTCTTACCCAACGAGCCAACGCAAAGAAACTGCTCGTCAGAGAGAACAACGTAACACCATGATACAAGATTGGCAAGGAGATATTGAGCGACTAAGTGTGGACTGGCCAGTTAGGGAGACAGTGAAGCTCAGCACACTCAATTCTTTATTTTATGCGATATGGAACATTCATTGGCATCCGATATCTGCCTCAGCTACACAAACTGTTTCCGTGACGAAGATATCTGCCTTAGCTACACAAGCTTCTTCTGTGACGAATAGTGCACAGCTAGTAGGTGACAAGGGCAGCAGACAGGCGTTTGGGAATATTCAGCCAACAGTTATCTTGGAATATGTTCTTTCAAAGATTAGAGAACTACAAGCTGCTAGATATGGCAAACTCCTAGCTTCTCGAGACGACTGGGTTACGTTATTAAGTAGCTGTATACGCAAATCTGTTTGGCAATTATGCCAAAAGCCACATATCGCACGTCAAGAGTACGTTGTCCTATATACTATAAGTTACTCTAATTAGACAAAATACTAATTTTTAGGTCTAGCCTTATCAATATTGGAGGAGATCTCGATTGTCACGGACATGCTATCTATTTCCACATTATATGGCATCCTGATGACGGCAAAGAAGAATTCCTTTTATATGTTGGTCAGAGCATTGATCTTAAAGCCCGGCTAAAGGATCACATGAATCCGTTAAATAGAAACAAACACCCTAGCCTTCACTACCACGCTTGGGATTCACGCCCTGGGAATCTCTCAGAATTTGTTGTCATTGCCTATCTGGACAATATTAGAACAAAAAATTCTTCTATAGGCACCAAAGATGATCTACTGAAGATGAATATCATAGAACTTTGGGGGACACTTATATTTCAGACCTTGCCGAAACGAGAACTTGAAAAATGCATAAATCCAACAACAATTATTGGGAGACAACATCTCAATGTCTTTAACCCTTTATGGCAAGGTGTTTCCAACTTAGATGATGTGTTTCCTAATCTTTCTAGGAAAGAAAGGTTTACTGCATTACTACATGGAGCAGACGAGATGGAAAGGCCGAATTAATCCTAAGGCTACGAGCAACCATGCTAATTCAATAGTGAAGGTTGGCCCATCAGCTCCAGCCCACCTTATCCAGACCGAGACCCCCTGTAAGTGTAGCGCCCATAGCTGAACCAGGGCTTCTGCGCACGTGATCTTGAACATTTAATACCTTTGTCAGGTTTACAAGCAATGCAGCGCTAAACTTAATACGGCTACAACTATAATGTATTGGTAATATCCTCTATAGGTTATACTAGCAGAACAATGAACTGTAAAAGGGCATGTAAATAGGGCTGTAAAGGGTATATAAGTGCTTCAATTAATTAAGGATATAACCCTCTGGCTTAGGGGTTTATATACTTCTAGAGTTAGGCTTTAATCTACTGGATTAGGTATTAATTATATAAGCAAACTCTAACACTCCCCCTTACATTATAATCTAAAGCCTTAACCTTAAGCTCTATATTTCACTGATATCTAGGCCTTATTAACTCCTATAATAGCCTATAAGCTTATAGCTATAGCTATAGCCTGCTTATATCTCCCTTATAGGAAGTTCAGTAGCTTTATATACCTGAAAGAGTCTATATTATAGTACAAGAGTACCCCTAATATAACTCTAGGCTCTTTTTATACCTAGGGTTTATATATATTTCTATATTGTTTTAACTAGTAGTTGCTTAGTAAGTATATTGGCTAGCTAATCCAAGCTAGGGATATATTCAACTTTGAGTCTATTTTAAGTAATCAAATCGTTCTATATAAATATATAATAGATATCTATATACTTTGATTTTATATAATATTTTAGGTTATAAACTAGTAATACTGCTCCTAAGTTATTATAGCGGAGTATAGGTAGCTCTATAATATAGTTGTTAAGAGCTATAATAAGCTTTTCAAGCTATACTACTTCTTTTATAGCTTTACTAGCAGCTATAAACTTAGCCTCTATTAAGCTTAAGGCTATAGACTACTAGCGTTATAATACCTATAATATCGCTTCTTCTACTCTAGTAATAACCTAGCCTTAAAAGGATATACAATTACTTTTAGAGCCTTAGGTTATATTAGAATATAGGTTATAAGGGTTAGGTCTCTTACTTATAAACTAATATCTAATCTCTAGGTTTTAGGTACTATTAAAGTAGTAAAGGGCCTGCTTTATAAGCTATAAGTAATCAATCTAAGGGTTCTATATATACCTAGTTAGCTATCTAACTAGATATAACAGATCAGGACAAGTATAATTTATTAGATAAAGTAAGCAACTAATAGCCTGCCTATAGACTATTATTTTAATAGACTATAATAGTTGGTTTTAGTTTATAGAATAAATATCTGGCTTAAGCTTTAGGACTATATTAGCTGGAATTAGCAAGTATATAGGATTAGATTTATCAAGCTTAAATCGTTTTAGGAGTCTTATAATATAGGCTGTTTAATAAATGATTAAGGTTTTAGCTACTTGATCCCTTATAATTTAAAAGCTAATAAATGTTATAACTAGTCCTAGATCCTTATACTTCTACTTAGCTATAATTTACTGCTTTATAGCTATAATATTGTCTAGGCAGCCTACAATTAGTATATTATCTATATAAAGTAATATATATACTCTATTATAGATAAAAAGATTCAGATCTATATCTATAGGATTAAATCCTAAGCTCTAGAAGAATGAATTGACTTCCTGAAACTACTCTCTAGAAGCTTATTTTAATCTATAAAGAGATTTTAAGAGCTATAAACAGGTTCTAGGCTTAATATTAGAGTATAATAACTTAAAATACTCTAGTAACTTTATATAAACTTCCTTCTTTAAGGCAGGATTCAAGAATATAGTATTAATATCAATATAATCTGCTTTAAAGTCTAGTTCTATAATAATAATAAGAAGGATCTATAATATATTAAACTTAGTAATAGATACAAAGGTAGTAAAGTAATCAAGACTATACTATTATTCAAAGCCCTTAATTATAACTCTAGCCTTATATCTAGCTAGGTTACCTTTAGTATCTAGTTTCTTTTATAAAACCTATCTATATTAGATTACCCTTTAGCTCTTAGAGACTAGAATAATCAAGAAGGTATATATATTCTTTAGAGACTAAAGTTTACTTAATAGTACTTTCTTCTATATAGGAGTATCCTCCTTTATAGCCTTCTTAAGCAAAACAGACTTAAAGGGTATAGTAGGGACCTTAATTAAACTAGAATTACCCTTAATATAGACAGCCTATAGCTCTATAACAAGCTATACTATAGATTTAGTGAAAATAGTCAGCTTAGATACTTTACTAGACTATATTTACTTAAAGATAACTGCTAAGTTTAGACCTTTAGTCTATAACTCTCTATTATAAGAAGAGGTAGGTAAAACACCTCTACTAGAGAGATCAGGAAACGCTTTTATAGCTTTACTACTGACTCTAGATATAGATAAAGCTTCTCTACTACTATATATAAGCTTAATAGCCTTACTTCTTGTACTATCTGCCTCTATAAACCTAACTGTCTTTTATACAGGTAGATTATAGCTAGAATATTCAGTACTTATACTGTTTCCAGGAGTCTAAGCCTCTTAAATCTGCTTCTCAGATAAGATATAGTCTATAATAGTAGCTTTTGTCTATAAATCAGTCCTAGATATATTAGTAGGATACTCTAGCAGCTATAAATTAGCTCTAGACGCTCCTGTTCTAAGCTCTAGTAGCTATAGAGTGTCTATAGGTACTAGTATAGGCTTCCTAGATAATAGTCGATTATTAGTATCTTTAGCTATAATAAGGAACTTGAACTTATAGAATTTAATATCTATAGAGACCTCTTCTTTTAGGGTCTCTAGATTCAAGAACCTCTAGATCTTATTGCCTTTTAGACTAATAAATATATACTCTCTTTATATTCTAGGATCCTACTTCCTAGGTATCTATTCAAGCAAATTTAGAGGGTATACTATATATCTCCAGGTCTATAAGACACTTAGATTCAGCTTCAGGCTAGTAAACGCTTATAGCGGTATATATATATCTATAGAGTTACTCTAGAGAAGAGTAGTTATTAGTAGTCGATTCTTTAAATAGACTATATACTCTATTATAAGGTACTAGAGCTATAAGGGAGCCTTTACCCTATATAGGATCAACCTGGCTATCTTGTTGACTACTACTATAGCCTTTTTGATCACTCTATTTAGGGAGTATTTGTATACTAGGGACAGCTTGAATATAATATACTTATTGTTTAGATAGCCTTGAAATTTAGATCTAAACTCTCCTTTACTATTATTAGCCTATATATATATTATATTATAACTGGTTTTATATTCTAATTTATTGACTAGTTGCTTAAAGATAGGGATATAGTCCTGTATAGATTTGCTTTTAAGGTAATAGATCTAGATATATCTAGTTATATTATCTATAACCAGTAAGAAGTATCAATATCTTTAGATACTCTTATCCTATATTCCAGATATATTATAGTATAATTATACTAGCTTACCTGTAGTATAAGTATTAGTCTTCTTATTAAAGGATTCCTTTATATAGCTAGCTAAGTAGCTTTTATATACTATATCACCTATAATTTGATCTGCTATAGTTAATTTATAGAAGGATATCCTATCTATATACTTTAGTATCTTTTCTATAGTCTAATAATTCAGATAATTGAGACAATTATACTAAAGCTCTTATAGTGATTATATTATAGATAGGATTCTAGAGCCTATATCTATAGACAATAGTATTAAGGTTATTACTATTACTGAATTAGTCTATAAATCAATATAATATAATCCTAGCTTCCTAGAGCCTAAGAATACTATATTTAATCTATAGGTTACTTATAAATTATAGTTCTTAAAGATTACTATAATACCCTTATTATTAAGCATTATAGTTAAGACTAGCTAGCAGCTGAATTCTAGTATAAACTATATATTCTATAGGATATATAGCCTATAGGTTGTCTATAGCTTAATATCTCCTAAACCAAGAGCCTTAAATACTGTATTATCTGCTATCCTTATTATCTATAGGGTTATCTATTGCTTTAGGGCTATAAAATCACCTATAAATCTACTAAAATAATATATTATACCTGAATCTACTACTTAGGATCTATTTAAGTTGATTATATAGGTGTATTTATTATTAGTCAGATAGAGGGAACAATCTGGCTCTGTTTAATTAAAATAAGAGATATAAGAGACTATATTTATATACTCTTCTCCCTAGTTATTAAGAGTTTCTTTTACCTTCTTATATTTGAAGCAATTATATTATAGATATCTCTGTTTATTATAGAAGAAGCAGGTATCCTTGTTGCTTTATAAATAACCTCCTCTTCTACTCTTTTATATTCCTCTTCTATAGTTATACCTATAGCCTCTTATAGATCCTCTATAGCTACCTCTTGTATTGTTATAGCCTATAGGATACTAGAATCCAGAATTTAGCCCTAAATTAGCTAGAGTAGCTATAACTCTAGCTGTAGCTAATCCTAGAGTATTTATAACAGGTTTTTTATAAGATTATAGGGTTGTAATAATAGCTATAAGGTCTAAATTGTCTTATAAGCAGAACTATCTGGCTTACCTCTAGTCTCCTTTATTCAGGATCACGGATATTATCCTTTATATTATATTATTCTCATTGATTATATACTCTATATTAACTAATTAAGCTCTAAACTCTTCTAGTTAAGCTTAAAAGGTTTGAATTGATTTGGTTTAAGGGTTCTAAGCAGCTTAGTTAAATTAAGAGTATAGATTAGCCTGGTGTACCCTGCTTGTAGCTTGATCCTCCTTAGTTAGTTCAGCCTATATTATATTAGTATCCTCCTTATTAATACTATCTGTAATATAAGGCTGGAACGGTATACTGACTAAGCTGCTGATTAGCTATATAGCCTTTTGATTATGATTATCCTAGTCTTAGTGTCCTGTACCAGCACTAGCAGGTCTAATTTTAGTGCTATTAACGATAGACTAGGCTCCTACCACTACTAGGGCAGTATAGCAGATCGTTATAAAGGCTGTATAGTTATCACCTGTAAATATAGCAATGCGACTGTATTTTGAAGTATAATACTGGTTGCTATCTGTAAGAGGGGTTGTAGTTGAAGCTATATTAAAGAGCCAGGCTTATAACCTGTCAGGTTTACAAGCAATGCAGCGCTAAACTTAATACAGCTACAACTATAATGTATCGGTAATATCCTCTATAGGTTATACTGGTAGAACAATGAACCGTAAAAGGGTATGTAAATAGGGCTGTAAAGGGTGTGTAAGTGCTTCAATTAATTAAGGATATAACCCTCTGGCTTAGGGGTTTATATGCTTCTAGGGTTGGGCTTCAATCCACTGGATTGGGTATCAATTATATAAGCAAACTCTGACAACCTTGGATATTAACTTAGAATAGAATAGCGTATAGACAAAAAAACGCTAGATTCCTAATAAGCAAGCAGTAAACTAGGAGTCAAAAGATGTGGGCAAAAGATATGTACATCATTAATACATCGAGAAGTTGATGGCCACAAAGAATAGCAAAAAAATAAATTGCGGAGCAGAGGATGCAACCACCGCGATTCTCTCTTAGTGGCCTAGATACTGTTGCTCCTATCGTCCATCCTACTAGTAGGAAGAGGAAAATTAGTAAGAATTGTGCGGACTGCCGCAGGCATGGCAGTAAAGGCTATTATATATGCAGCAATGCTTCTCGAACTCGAAAGGCCGGAACTTGCATCTGTTCGGCTCGCCAAGCGGGTACTTCTGCATACTGCCTGTTGTTCTGGACGACTCTTGCTCCACTACCGCTGGGTAAAATGGATAAAATGGATAAAATGAGCTTGGGCTGCTCATTCAAGGTTAAGTTATAAATGTTTCCTTTGCAGTGTTTCGTCTCATTCTTGCAAACTATGTGAATCTTTCAGCTCTCTCACATTCGAATTTCTACTGCAGATTTTACCCCACCATGTCAGATCAACCGTTGGTAACACACATTTACACAGCGGATCCCTCCGCGCACGTATTCAATGGCAAGATCTACGTCTATCCATCACACGACGTGAAGACCGATATCCAAGACAACGACAATGGTGACCAATATGCCATGGTAGACTACCACGTTCTCTCCCTCCCTGAAATTGGTGGCCCTGTCACAGACCATGGTGTCGTCCTCTCTCTCCGTCAAATTCCGTGGGCCTCCAAACAGCTGTGGGCGCCTGATGCGGCTTTCAAAGACGGCAAATATTACCTCTATTTTCCAGCTCGTGACCAAGAAGGTGTTTTCCGCATTGGGGTGGCCGTGGGCGACAAACCAGAAGGGCCTTTTGCTCCAGAACCGGAGCCTATAGCCGGCAGCTATTCTATTGATCCGGCGAGTTTTGTGGATGAGGATGGAGAGGCATATCTCTACTTCGGAGGTATTTGGGGTGGGCAATTGCAGTGCTGGTCGTCAGGGGCCTATGAGGCGGACAAATATCAGGTGAATGGGAGCATGGAACCTGTTGGAGATGTTCGTGCTCTCCAGCCACGTGTTGCGAGGCTGAATACAGATATGAAGTCCTTTGCTTCACCAGTACAGAATCTCGCGATTCTGGACATCGATGGTCAGCCTCTGAAGGCCCATGACCACGACAGACGTTTCTTCGAGGCGGCGTGGATGCATAAATACAATGGGAGGTACTACTTCTCATACTCCACTGGGGATACGCACTTTCTTTGCTATGCCATTGGAGACAATCCGTTAGGGCCATTTACGTACGGAGGCAGAATTCTTGAGCCAGTATTGGGCTGGACTACTCATCATTCGATCGTGGAGTTCGGAGAAAGGTGGTGGCTGTTTTACCATGACACAACTTTAAGTGGGGGACACAACCATCTGAGATGTGTGAAGGTCAAGGAGATCTTCTACGACGCCGATGGTCAGATTCGATTGGACCCATAGAAGAGATGGATATTCTGTTATAGTATGAGTTAATTCAAAAGCTGGGCCATTGTGTAAGGTTGTGCGATACTTCGAAGTGTGGTGACCTGCCTGTTATGAAAGCACAAGGGAATAAATACGTTGGTAGATTAGCTGGTATGCCCTGCATGCCGAAGGTCAGCTATATAAATGGACTGGTCACATCTGCACAACCAGGAATGCCTAAAATTGGATATCAATTGCTGAGAGAAGGCGAATAATAAGTTCTCCACAGCAGTTGAAATGGCCCGGTCAAAATATCCCTTTTGTACGGTTTTGCGCACGCTGTAATCTAGCTCCTATACTATTGGTTTCATACAACCAGTGTAATTTTTGGGCGGAAATCTTCCCAAATTTTGAGTTTATTATTCAATAAATGATGTTGCAGCATTGTCGTGGAGCTTCCTGTTGAAGCTGTAGTTTCGTAAGGACACAAGGCCGCTATTTTATAGTATCGGTTGCTCATGTGTCGCAGCCCACTCATTTCGTCGCATGACCAGCTATCACTCTCCTCACTTTTACACCCACCAACTCTTAGACAAAATAAACTCCGCTATAGCCTGCAGAAATGGCCTCCAAGAAGAACGATGCTCAATCGCACACTCAATGCGTGGGTCCGGATTATCAATCAGAGAAACAAAAGCCCACAGCGACGGTTTCAACAGAGGTACCCTACGACAATGTGCATATACTACCGCAAACCCCACAGCTCATATCTCTTTTGACGTGGGTAATTGAGCCACAGCGCTTCTCGTAATAATGGCTTGCTGACTTTCCCGTTGCCGTAGCATGATTAGAGATAAGAACACTCAGCGTGCCGATTTCATATTCTACTCGAACCGAATTATTCGATTACTTGTCGAAGAAGGTCTGAATCATCTACCTGTTGTCGAACACTCCGTTTCTACCCCCGTTGGCCGAACGTATGCAGGCGTCATGTTCCAGGGGAAAATCTGTGGTGTGTCGATTATGAGAGCCGGAGAGGCAATGGAGCAGGGTCTGAGGGATTGTTGTCGATCAGTTAGAATTGGAAAGATATTGATCCAACGGGATGAGGAGACATCGAAGCCGAAACTTTTCTATGATAAATTGCCAGAAGATATTGCTGAGCGATGGGTGCTGCTGCTCGATCCCATGTTTGCCACAGGTCAGCGTGCTACAGCATGATAAAGTTGTAAGGGCTGACAGAATACAGGTGGATCTGCGACTATGGCTGTGGATGTTTTGAAATCTCGAGGAGTCCCAGAAGACCGGATACTGTTTTTGAACCTTATCGCTAGTCCAGAAGGCATCCATAACTTTGCTAAAAGGTTTCCGAGGTTGCGGGTAGTAACGGCGTTTATTGACGAGGTACGTGGCCTGATACCGAGGCATACATACCCATTAGAACGACAAGTAGCTAATCTAACCTAGGGTCTTGATGAGAAGAAGTAAGTGCTGCATATTTGAAAGGTTGATAGCATCTAACACCACGCAGCTACATCGTCCCCGGACTCGGGGACTTTGGCGATAGGTTTTACACACTATAAATTGCCAGCTGCCAAGCGAACGGAGTTGGGATGCATTTGTCGGCAAAATCATTCTTAATTATTCTCAGCACATTGGCAAACAATGCCATATACCAAGGAGAAGGGGATTTTTTTATATCGATCCTAGGTGTACGAGGGCAACACCGCGGAAGACATTAGAAGCGGCTACAAGCATGATAATTCCATTTATATGCGAAACGTCCAGTTTCGTTTCCTGCAAAACGCCGTCCTGTTAACAAGTATTTCCGTTTGCCTAATGAGGAAAGGTTCTAGTATTCTTCATCGTCTGCAACGATACCGTCCCCTCTATATGCTCCCAAACCATCCTCATCATCAATAATATCATCATCATTGTCCTCCTCCTCCTCCTCCTCGGCTCTAGCTGTCGCCCTGCCCACCGCGGCAGTGGCGCGTGACTGGGAAATACCCTGACTACCTGGCTCGCCGCCGTGTTCCTTGGCTACCGCATCACAAGCATCAACCCAATCGGCATAAACATCGACGGCAGCAGAGAGGTCTTTACGATATAAAGCATCAGCAATAGGAGCGCCTTGTTGGCAGGCGAAAAAGGTACTAACAGTTGACAGCGCATTGGAACTGCTGATTGCAGACCTTACAGGAGAGCTGGCCGACGCCGGACTTCTTGTCGAGCTTGACAGTGACCGATTTCTCGTGGTTACAGAACAGGCAAGGGAACGTCGTGGCGAGAGGTTCGTTCTGCGGCGCACTTGGTTAGATCTCCAGAAGAGAGGCGAAAGGGCGCAACGCACCCTTTTCTTGCCCTGGGGCTTTTTGGCGGCCTTCTTTCGCTTCCCCTATATGGCGGATGGTTAGTTCTGTGGCGGTTGAAGGTGAAGCAGGCAGGAGGGTTTCTCACCATTATATATGTGTGATGTAGTTCAGATGGTTGAAGTGGCGCGTGTGGTTTGGCGTTTCTTTGATCGCGATGACCGGGAATATTTATGCACTAGTACGAAATAGGCATGATTCTTGGCTCTAAACCTCTCCCTACAATTCCCCTAGCTAATTAGGGTACGTCATTGAAGTCTTCAAGCTCACGCACTGATCCAGTTCTGCTCTAAGATTCTTCTCCCCCCCCAAACAATATCGGAGACGACAGCCACCCCACGCAGTGATCCTCAGCGACCAGATCTAATCTCACAATATATAGCATACTTTTGGAATGGCTGCGTGCTGTCTTTCAGGGAATCTGATTTAAGAGATTTCGCTTATATATCTTTTTGTCCCATGGCCACTGTCGCAACGACGACGACTTGGTATCCCGGTGATATCGTCTTAGGGAGCGCGAGAGAGCATAGAGAGTACGGATTGGTGGTCCTCAACCAACCACTCAATTTACCTGTCGCATTTTACTCCCGAATCTGGAAGAATGCCATCTATCGTGTAGGGGCCGATGGCGGGGGGAATCGCGTGCTTGACTTAAATTCGGATGCTTCCGAGGCCTGCCAGACACTAGACACCATTATTGGCGACTTGGATTCTCTGCGCCCAGAGGCTCAGCAGTTCTGGCATGACACTGGAAGCGAAATCATCCATGATAGTGACCAGTACTCTACAGACTTCACAAAAGCGGTGAGGTATCTGAAAACATTCCAGGTCCCCAAGTATGCAGAGCTTACTCCCTCGAAATTCGAATCACGACGGGAAGCGATGCAGAGAGTTAAAGAGGGACCGAAAATACGGAATATCGTGTGTCTTGGAGGCCTCGGGGGTCGAGTTGATCAAGGACTGTCCACGCTGCATCACTTGTACATCTTCCAAAACGAGCCAGGATATCCCTCAGGGCGGATGTTTCTCTTGTCGAACGGCTCTATAACATTCGTCCTGCTGGCCGGAAAACATCGAATCCAAGTACGGGAAGGGTCTACAAGCCTTGGACTGGGCAAACATGTCGGCATCATCCCATTAAAGGAGCCATCGGTCATCACCACTGACGGGCTGGAGTGGGATGTGAAGGACTGGCCAACGGAGTTTGGGGGGCAGATCAGCACGAGTAACCACGTGAGGGAAGATTGGGTGACGATTGAGACAACCAAAGATGTACTATTTACCATTGATCTTGATTTAAGCCTGTGACATCTGTACAGTTGAAAGAAAGTTACACAACTAAGCCCTCAAGATGATCCAGCGCAGCCGACGTGTAGAGTTCCGACAGACGGCAGCAGAGGACGCGCAGCCCGACCTGAAGTGGCTCGAGTTGCGGAGGGACACAGTGCTGCACCGTACGTACTTGAGAAGACCTGACTTGCGCGTTTGCCAAGGCCAGAGCGCCTGTAGGAACAGTGCTGAAGGTCAGCTTACTTAAACGCTGTCAGGACGGGACCTAGGCCAGCTCCTATCGCGGGATGGATTGGAGAAGGGCATGAATGTGGCCGGCAAGGGTCTGCAACAAATGCCACACCATCAGAAAGATGGGACTGACATACAAAAAATCCCACTACTTTCCCAAAGCAAGTTGAGCGCCGTTCAAAGGAGAAGTCAGTTTACTGTGGCAATAAGATTGGAATGTGGCTCAGGTTGCCATGATAACTATCATTCTAGATCCGGGGGTCCATGCCCCATTGGGGTGCAGACTCCCTGGACACACTAAGTCATACTTTCGGCTCCTCTTCACCACCTGGGCGAGGATCACAGGGCTACGGAAATTCCATGTTGACCTCTCCTGCGGTTTCGACGAAGGCGCCCTCATGGTGACAAGAATTCCCCAAACCTACGTGCATCTTAGGAATTGGGCGCACCATGATGCGTTTTCATCTGACTGTCCTGTTTGTTCTCGTGGCACATGGTGCAACTTGGGACATACGGAGACCTTGAGCCATTCGATATTCGCAGTGTCTTCATACAGTACCGTACAGCTGCTGCGCCTCCCTACACGCACGGGGGAAATGCCTTTGCCAACGCCCACACCCAATCCCAGGACTTGGAATGCGATTACTGCTCGGACACCCGCACTGCCGATGACCGGTTTCCAATGGAGGCAATCATCTCCCATATGCCCGCCCCATCGCGTGTAGTTCTACGGCTATGCACCTTAGTCCCGGAGAGAGCCAGAGACTATCTGACGGACCTCCGAAACAAATCAGTTTTGGCTTTATCAAGGGGTTGCCAGGTCGGCTTTGCTCGCCTTTTGGCCCCCGGAGACCCCTTGGGGTCTTTTAGAGAATACTTAAGACACGGCACACCCTAGAACGCCATCTTCCCAGAATAAAGAGCGTTTCGTGTGTTTCGTGTCCACTGAAGGAAAACACGAACCCCCCAAAAATAAAGATGAAGACTTTCGATTTTATCTCTCTGGCCGCGCTGGTCAGTGGTATGGGTATTCCTTATTTCTATGGTCTTCCTTACTGTTACTGACCATCCTTATCCAGCCCCTACCGCCCTCGGCCTGGTATCATTCTCTCCTGTCGCCAATGGTCCTAACTACTCTGTCGGTCTGCCGCCAGGAACCACCATTGCATCCTCGTCACCAGGAACTATCTACCTCTCGCTCGAAGCACCAAGCACCTACCAATGGGCTGGTTTGGGAATTGGCGAGCAGATGGCTGGTGCTACGATCTTCATGATGTATCCAAATGGCGAGGGAAATGTGACCATCAGCGCCCGTAATGGAGGTGGAGGTCATGTCGAACCCCAGTTTAATTCAACTTTAATGGCGGGGGTTACACTCCTTGCAGGCAGTGGGGTCGACGGAGACGTGATGCGGGCAAATGTCAAATGTGCGTTCCACATCCCTTGATTTAGTGGGCACGGAATACTGATACAGAATAGGCACGACCTGCACATTGAATGCTGCAGCTACCTTGTCGAAGTGTCCCTGGATCGCAGCCTATCAGCCAAGCGGCTCCCTTACCAGCACCGATGAATCTTTTACTCTCCCAATGCACGATGTAGATACCATGTTTCAATTCACCTTTGATCTCACAAAGGCGACTATCTCCTCCGACTCGAATCCCTTTGTTTCCGGCAGTGGAAGCTCTAGCTCCGGAGGCCTGTCAAATGGGTCTAGCCCTGTAGGATCAGGAGGAAATGGTGGAAGCAGCTTTGGCGGCATTCCCAGCGATATCGAACTGATACCAACCTTTCAGAAAGCTCACGGCATCTTAATGGGTACATCGATACTGCTTCTCTTCCCGATCGGAGCCGTGTTCATGCGAGTTGTTGGGTCACCGCTCCTTCATGGAATCGTTCAAGTCTTGTCCCTTTGTGTTCTGATTGCCGGCTTCGGTTTGGGACTCAGAATGGCTCATATTCTTGATATTGTTAGCCCCCCCTTTTATTTCTACAATCACTATTCCTTTATCCAATTCATATTCTTCTGCGTCAAACATTCACAACTAACCACCTATTCTTGATAGCTCTATAAGAGTATTGGCCGCACTCACACCATATTCGGCACAGTCATCGTCATCCTCTTCCTTCTTCAGCCTTTCATCGGCCTGGCCCATCACTGCCTCTACAAAAAGACTGGTGGACGCACACCCGTCTCACACATTCATATTTGGCTGGGTCGCAGCATCTTAATATGCGGGGCTGTCAATGGCGGCCTGGGCTTGCAGCTGGCTGCAAATAGCAGGGGTGGAGAAATCGCCTGGGGTGTGGTGGCCGGCGTGATGGCGTTAATCTACGCAGCGATCGTCCTTGTCAAGAGGAAAAGTGGGAAGTCTCTCCTTGGAGGCAGGACGAAGCCAGAAATGACTTCGTGAGGTAATTTAATAAGCCGAAGGTTTATGGAGTTTACAACTGGATCATCTCTCACGTATTATGGTGCATTGGCGCTTTTTGGGTCTAGGTTGTTTAGGGGTGGACAATGGGCTGATAATTGCATACAGCTATATGTAGAATAATAGATTCCATAAGAGATGGTTTCACACTAAATGAAAACAATTACATCAAAAACTTGCAAAATAGTGATTTTTAACCACGTTGGGTTATGGTAATTATATTATAACTAGATGATGTATTTAGGCGCATCTAGGTATCCGATAAAGACAAGTCTACAGCAACGAGGTTTGACATAATGCCTTTATCTACATGCCTAATACCATGCCGAACATACCCTGAAACCATGATGCTCCTAGATCCTATATGGCATATTCGAATGCATCGAGCTCATTACTGAGATGCCTATAACTTGGAGGAACGCAGCTGCGATCGAGCAACGGTGAGCTGAATGAGTCCATTAGGCCCGGACTGCGGAACGTAAACTTCCGCATCCTCACCAGTGTTCTTTAAACCCTTGTGCCAGCTTAGATCTAGAGGAATAATTAGTATGCGCAGATCTGGGCGCAGAGGGGCTGCTTACCAACTGTGAAGTAGTGCTTGTTAGGCAGGGAAAAGTCCACGGCTTTGGCTTCTGGAACAGCCTCTAAGATTTGTGTACACATCTTATACATCGTGTTCTGTACAGAGGGGCTGTTTTCCTCTGCAAAGGTCTTCAGCGTGATGTTCCTCGAGTCTTCCCAAGCCTGATCAAACTTTGGGAGTACAGCCTTCACGGCATTTAATCCAGAGAATGTTTTCCAAGCCCATCCACAATCAACCTCTGTGGACAAGATCCGGTCCCACACCTCTGGGAGGGTTGTGAATTCATCTCGAACGAACCCGTGGAATTGCGAGCCGGTGCTTTTCAGCACTAATAACCCTGCAATCCCGCTCCGGATGTCAATTCCCTTGCCTTGTCGGATCACGGCCTCGACGTTGCGTGTTTCGGCACCGTCACGTAGAAACGAGTGAGGATGAGGCTTGCCATCAATTATCATCCGTGTCCATCTGTGTGTGACAATATTGATATGCGCGGTTGAGATGTGAGCGTAGGTCTCGACGAAGTGGGTTCCGAGGATGCTCGCAAATAGCTCGGGAGGGGTAACGGGGTGCTCCTTGGCCTTGATGTATACCGTATTCTTCATCGAGTCCGTAGCGATGACGACGCTATTGTCAGCTCTTGTGTACCTAGAGCAGTTAGTGCTGGTTTCTGGAGGGCGAAATGTGACTTACGATGTCTCAATGCCTCCCTCAAGCAATACGGTGATTGTCATCTCAATAGCTGTTTGTACACCAGTCTTCTCATCCTTTTCGACCTTGTAAACGCGAACGTTATCCTTGCCGTAGCGTGCTGCAGCAACTGAAGCCATGGTGGCGGAGATTATAAAGTGTTATATGGAAGTAGAGTCGGTAAGAGGATATTGCAATTGAGTAAGATCAAGTTGAAAGATTGTGATAGAAAATTATACAGAGTATGCACTCGAGTACCGACGAGTATGAGACGTGAAAGAAGCTCGTAGGAGTTCCCCTAAGCCTTTATATATGTCTGGCTGACTCGTGACCTGGAGCTCTGTTGAGGGCGGAGGACGCCGAAGATAAAGGCTTCGGCCGGATCAGCAAATTCTAGCTAAAATCTTCTGGGACGTGGTAGAGAGTGCATTGTAACAAGAGCCTCTACGTTCTCAGCCCATGTCTTTCCAGTACATTGGAATATAGCTCTCGCACGAATAATAATTCAACTCTTGTAGACTAAGAACTCTGCTCTCCCTGGTGTGCACTGGCGGTTATCGGCGGGCTTTGCTACTCACGTGTGCCTGTGACTAAGCGGTCGCGACATTCCGCCATCGGAAGATAAAAACTGTGGGAAACTTGCAGCAGCAAAACCCCCCGTCGACTCAATTCCTACGCCAATCCACGCTCTTCGTAGCGTACACAGTGAACTCATCCATTGTGATTACTGTGCCTGCAACTAATAAGAAGGGCGTGCTTAGAAGGCGAGGTATTAGGAGGAGAGAAGAGAGGGGAAATATGGCGGATGCCGCTGCAGAAGTGGAAGAGAGGGGTGTATCACAGACGGCAAAAGATTTGTTTGCTGGGGCTGCAGGAGGAATTGCACAGGTTTTGCTGGGTACGTTTATCTTCAATTACTTTGCTTAAAAGGGCCTTGGGAGAATGTGATGAGACTCCTGGAATCTGTATCATGTCACGTGCGTTGATGCTGTCTTTTGAGAAATTGCAATGGCCTTTAGTTATATTTATGCTTTGGGACAAGGAGCTTAATCTATTATCCAAGAGTCTTTTTTCTCACATTAGCTGAATGTGCATTGCTGATATCTTACAGGCCAGCCGTTTGATATCGTCAAGGTCAGACTGCAGACAACAACAGCGTATCCAAACGCTCTTGTGGCAGCAAAGACTATCTATAAGATCGAGGGACCTCTTGCCTTTTATAAGGGAACCCTAACACCTCTTATCGGTATCGGCGCCTGCGTGTCTGTCCAATTCGGCGCTTTCCACGAGGCACGCCGGCGATTCGAGGCTTCCAACATTTCCAAGAACGCGCTCTCACCGGGACTGTCCTATTCGCAGTACTACGCTGCTGGGGCTTTTGCTGGAATCACAAACTCTGTGATATCCGGCCCTATTGAACACGTGCGTATCCGCCTGCAGACGCAACCGCATGGCGCCGCTCGGCTCTATTCTGGCCCACTTGACTGTGTTCGCAAGCTCTCGGCTCACGAAGGTGTTCTGCGTGGCCTCTATCGCGGCGAGGCTGTGACAGTGCTACGTGAGGCACAGGCGTACGGTATCTGGTTCCTCACATTCGAGTACCTTATGAACAGTGATGTAGCACGCAATGGTATAGACCGTAAGGAGGTACCGACCTGGAAGATTGCGGCCTACGGTGGACTGGCAGGTGAAGCCCTATGGCTAGCGAGCTATCCCTTCGATGTTGTGAAGAGCAAGATGCAGAGTGACGGGTTTGGCGCGCAGATGCGATACCGCAGCATGCGGGACTGCTTTGCGCAGACATTCAAAGCAGAAGGCCTAGGGGGGTTCTGGAAGGGAATCGGCCCAACGCTTTTGAGGGCCATGCCAGTGAGCGCGGGTACGTTTGCGGTGGCCGAGATGACTATGAGAGCCATTTCTTAGTGCATATGACTGCAAATAAGGGCACGTAGAGCCTGATGGAGTTCAACACTTAACAACGAGCGATGAGCTCTCTGGAGTTTGGGATGGGCAGCAACAAGCCCCTTGGTGCCTTAGGCATAAATTTCAGCACTCGCGTGAAGGAATAATATCCGCCTTTATTCCTTTCCTCCTTCCTTTCTCCTTCATTCTCACCACAAGTGAACGTTCCACAACCATTCCTACAAATATCACACAGCAAATGCATATCGACCAGAATACACCGACCTATCCTGCTTACAAGGCCAGTACCTCTATGCGCACCGCCAAGAACCACCAGAAACTGCACCGCAACTACCGATCGCAGCTTCGAGCTGATGCAGAGCGCCGACGCGGCGCACCATGAAGAGCCCAGCACCCGCTTTGGTGACCGTCCGAGGATTTCATACTCCTCTCTCTGGATCAGGAGATGAAGACTCGGACAATGGCAACTACACACCATCGTCGACGCGACGTAAGCACAGAATCAACGATGTTGTCAGCGCCAACAGCAGCCCGATGCTACGCGCGACCCCTTCTCCGCGACTGGGAGGCATCAGCAAACTGAAGCTACAGCTCGATGTTTTGAACCTGCAGGATACTTCGTCGGTTACCAGTTCCCAAAACAAGAGCCGACCACACTCGCGTCCCGAGAGCAGCGCTGGAACCTCCGAGGGCTTCAGTGACGATGAGCAGTCTGAGATCACGAGTTATGAGGTAAATATCGAAAATGATTTCGTAGCAGAGAGTGCGAGAGATAAGCCGCTATATGGGGCCATGGAGGGAGGCTTGATATATAACAGGAAGATGACAGCGGAGGACTTCCAGCCCCTGCGCTGCTTGGGGAAAGGCTCATTTGGAACTGTTTTGCTCGTCAAGCAGGTAGCTACTGGGCAGCTCTTCGCGCAGAAGCAATTCAAGAAGGCGTCTCTCACTGTCCACAAACGGCTGATCGAACAGACTAAAACCGAACGCACAATTCTAGAGAGCGTCAACAGGCATCCCTTCGTTGTGAAACTATTCTACGCATTCCAGGACCACGAAAAGTTGTATCTAATCCTCGAATATGCCCAAGGAGGAGAGCTGTTCACACACTTAGCCCAGGAACGCATGTTTTCCGAGGAAGTGGCATCGTTTTATATGGCTGAGATGGTTCTGGCGCTCGAGCATCTTCACCGCAACCTTGGTGTGATCTATCGTGATCTAAAACCCGAAAATTGCCTACTGGATGCCGAAGGACATCTCCTACTGACCGACTTTGGGCTCTCCAAGGTCGCAGTACACGAGGACGACAAATGCGACAGCATGCTCGGAACGGTTGAGTACATGGCCCCCGAGGTTGTGCTGGGCCAAAAGTATGGAATGGCTGTGGATTGGTGGTCTTTTGGAGCTTTGGGGTTTGATCTCCTGACTGGAAGCCCGCCATTCAGAGGTGGTAACCACAAGAAGATCCAAGAGAAAATTGTGAAGCAGAAGATCGTCATGCCGTACTTCCTTGGACCGGACGCTAAGGACCTTCTTACACGCCTCCTTCGCAAGGAACCAACTAAGAGACTTGGTGCATGCATGCCTAAGGACCTCACAATCATAAAAAAACATCGTTTCTTCCGTAAGATCGACTGGGAAAAGCTTGCGAAGCGAGAGATCGATCCTCCAATCAAGCCTCTCATTACCAATCCTGAGCTTGCTGAAAATTTCTCAACAGAGTTCACTGAACTTGCTTTGAGTCCAGTTCTGACTAGTCTGAAATCTCCTTGGAGTGCTACTGCCACTGGAAATGAGAATCCCTTCGGTGGTTTTAGTTTTGTGGCGAGTCAGAGTATGTTTGATTCGCACGGATTTATGGCTATGGCGACGAACCATGAATTGAATGCATAAGAGGCGCACAACAATGTGGAGGCCATTTTGAAACTGGGTGGGCAGTGGTTTTCTGTGCCTTTTGTAACGAGGCGTACGAGACTGGCTCTCTACCAGGAATGAAATTAGAGAAGAATCAGATGCATTTGTCATTCAAGGTAGATTCGGTAATAGGGTGGATCCCCCTCCATTTAGTCTTCTAAAGCTCTTAGACAGAGACAATAGAAAGTAGAAGCATACTTTAATCTATTTATGCTCGCAGAGTTGCATGAGATATTATATGCATTGAACTAGAACCCTTCCCTATCCATGAGCGTCGTAGATATCGGGCGGGAATCCACATTACTTGGAGATGGTCATAAAAACACGTGGCAAGCAAGTGGCAATTTGAACTGGTCAATACGATTTTTGTTCTACAACTTTTGATATTTCAAATAATTTTCCCTTTATTCACCACAAACGCATCAAGAGCAGCTAGTAATATTAGTTAGAAGTTACTTTATGGCGGACAGCACTTACAAATGGCAGCCCACAGCCGATTTTCCGCCTCTGTAAAGACCAAGCTCCTAGGGCTATAAAACACCTCGTCTGCAACCTCTTCAGGATGCCTTGGTTTCTTTTTTGGCCCCTCATCTCTTAGCCAGATCATTCTTTATCTGATAGCTAGCAAATGCCTTTAACCGCTTGGCGGTTTCCTCTTCCTGGCCCATAGACCCAAATGTGTCTGTGACGAGGATGTCGGCATCCTTGATAGCCTCTTCATGAACGTTCGTTTCTATGAGCTTGCCCGGCTGCGAGACGCCTTCAGTTGAGGAGAGGATGATCTCTCGCATTCTCAGAGGAATTTTGTAGCCCTCCGGACTAGCTACGGAGATGTCAACCCCGAGCTTGAGACAACCCATAGCCGGGTCGAAGAGCACATTGTTGGAATCTCCGATCCAGGCGATTTTCATTCCTTCTAGTCCTAAACTAGGAACTATAGAAGACCTGGGTGGGGGGATGGAAATACCTCGTGTATAGTAATGAAATCAGCGATGATTTGGAGAGGTGATAGTCATTAGATAGGGCATTGATAACCGGAACACTGGAATGCTTCGCCAGATCCGCGACATCAGAATGAGGGCCAACACGTGCCACCATGCAAGAAGTCATGCTCGAGATGACCAGCGAGGTGTCATACAAGGCCTCGTTGACGCCGAGCTGAATATCGTCCTTTCCCAAGAACATAGAATGGCCGCCCATAGTCGCTACAGCCGCCTCAGCGGAGACTTGAGTTCGAGTAGACCGTTTATTGAACATCATGGCTACGGTTTACCACTCAAGCTGCCTAGGAGTCTGGTAGAAATGGAGCCAGAATTTATGGCGGTCTTATAGGAGGATCCATTCCTCACGAGCGTGGTAAAGTCAGCGGGTGTGAGGTCAGCAATGGAGAGCAGATGTCATGGTACGAAGGGTGACGTGAGAGGGATTGCCGGTGACGAATAGCCTCGAAATGAAGCTCTAGATAAATCCTGGAGAGCTATTCGTGCCCTAGAGAGAGCAGACCCTGGCAGCATTGTGAAGTTCCTTCCAATTGAGGCCAATTGGATGTTGAATGTTTGTGAGGTTGGTGATTCAGAAGATGTAGATTAAAATGTCGAGGGAGTTCACTTGTCACATGACTAAGGGAATGGGGATCTCGACTCGAGCCGTAGAATCACAAAGGTGCAGCATAAAATCCACGCCCCTTCAAAAGTCCCCTTCTTCTGTCTCGTTTCGACGATAAGATTGTTGACTCACGGCTGGTTCCTGACGCCCTTTGATCAATCAATTGATCCATCTACGCATTCCCTGTCGTCTCTTGGACCTTCACCAACAATGAGTTCCGCCACTGTAGCCCCCTATGGGGAATGGATCAGCCCGATCACGGCCGAGCTGGTGTCTGGCAGCAACAACATGTTCAATGAAGTTCACGTCGATGTGAGTGGAATGTTTGCAGCTTTATCTGTCATCAACGGAGGCACTGTATTAACCTGCGCTAGCCCAACACCGAATCAATCTACCTGGTCGAGGGCCGGCCAGCGGAAGGCGGAAGATGCGCTATAGTCAAATTTGAGGGAGGCACGGGTGAAGGCGTTGACGTCTTGCCTTCCCAGTACAGTGCACGCAGCCTGGTCCATGAGTATGGCGGCGGTGCGTGCGCGATGGGTTGCGACGGCGGCCTCATCTTCACGGATTCGAATACCAGAGGCGTCTTCAGGATGAAGTCACCTGACAATATTCAATCCATCGTCGGTGTCGACGCTCAATCGCGGTTTGCCGATTTTGACGTCCATCCTAAGGACCCGAGATGGGTGCTCGCCGTTCTGGAAGTCCATGGGCCAAACTCTGTTGACAACAAAGTGGCAATCATAGATGCTACAGCGGGTACCAGTAGTGTCCTTTGCGAAGGTGCCGACTTCTACCAACACCCCAAGTTTAGTCACGATGGTAAGTGGATCTGCTGGGTACAATGGAAACACCCCGATATGCCCTGGACAGGAAACGAGCTGTACGTTGCAGAGTGGGAGGATGGGAAAATCGGACAGCCCAAATTCGTCGCGGGGCACGCCGAAAAGGAGAGCATTTCACAGCCAAAGTGGCACTCATATGGTGGCCTCCTATTTGGGAGCGACCGAACCGGTTTCCAGCAGCTCTATCTCTACGACCCGATATCCAGCGAGGTTAAGAAAGTGAACGTTAAAGGCTATGAAGACGCAGAACTTGGAGGCCCAGATATGTTCTTCCTCGGATCGTACGCTACCTCCTTCCTAAGCTCACAATTCTTGACTGACAGCTCAAAGTTCTACATACACTGAACTTAATCCGGGGACTCTCCTTGTTACTTATACTAGAAATGCCACAAATGGGGTTCTCCTGGTAGGAATTTTGTCGGGGCATCCCGTTAACCTGCCTATGAACATTGTAGAAGTTCAATACGCATCTGTACGACGTATTTCTGATAGCAAATTTGCGATAGTAGGCAGTAGGACTATTGCCCCGGCGGCTTTATACACTCTAGACGCGAAGACGAAGGCCCATGCTGTTCTTAGATCCACGACATCCATATCTCTACCGCAGACAATCTTTTCAGAGTCAAGAGGAATCTCATTTCCTAGAACTTACGGGCAGGACAAAACGGGCCTCGCCCATGCGATTTTTATCCCACCTCACAACCCTGATTTCGCCCCTGTTCCAGGTACCAAACCACCTCTGATCGTCTACTCTCACGGAGGGCCAACCGCCAACGCAAGCCCAGGTCTCTCTCTCGCCTCTCAGTACTGGACATCTCGCGGGTACGCCTACGTCTCCGTGAATTACGCAGGGAGTGAGGGCTATGGGCGGGCATACATGGAGAGTCTCAACTCTTTCTGGGGCATCAAGGACGTGGATGATTGCGCAAGTTGCGTCGCATACCTCGCAGAACAGGGAGTAATAGATGGGTCGAGGGTGGGAATCACGGGCCAGAGCTCAGGCGGGTACACCGTACTGCAGGCGCTCTGTACGTATCCGGACCTCTTTGCTGCCGGCAGTAGCTTGTATGGGATCAGCAACTTGATATTATTGGCCGCGGGAACGCACAAATTCGAGTCACACTACCTGTATCCGCTGATGTTCACCAAAGGCACGACACCGGCTGAACAGGAGAAGATCTTGCATGATAGAAGTCCCTGTAATCATGCAGAAAGGATTAAGAGCCCATTGCTACTGCTGCAAGGCGTGAATGATAAAGTTGTCCCGCTAGACCAGGCCCTGGCGATGGCGAAGGTTCTGAAGGAGGAGGGGAAGGATGTCAAGCTTGTAACTTTCGAGGGCGAGGGGCATGGCTTTAGAAAAGAAGAGAATGTTAAGAGAGCTACTGAAGAGGTGGAGCAGCTGTGGAAACGAACTCTGGTCCGCTAGCTAGTATTTCCATAAAAGGCTCAATGGAAATTAAGTAGTAAAACATACAAAATTTTCTCATAAGCTTTGGTGGAGATTTCATCTTGAATTTGTTTGCTCATTTGTAGAGTACATGGGTACCTCAAGAAGCGTATAAAGCCCGTTAATGTTACGAATGTACACCAGAAGAGAGAAAATATCGTACAACCCTCTCAAACGTATCACGTCCCCGCTTGGCAACATCAGAACACGGGTATAATGCCATTCGGTATGAATGCTACGCTTCTGGCTCATACTTCCTTGGTATAAGACCCTCCGCCATATCAATGGCTCCTTGCATATTGTCTTTGTTGAATAAGAAAAGCCCCTGGATAGCTGCCGTGCTCGTGAAAACTTTCCCTCTCTTCTCACCCGCGGCATCGGCTATGAGATCGAGCTCTTCTAACGTCTTGAGGAATCGCTCTCTGCCATTTCCGTCGGTGTCGACATCCTCATAGAATCTATTCCACATCTCCGCGGTCTGATGCCTTGTAGCCTCTCCAATCCGGACCGTCATGTCTACCCTGCCAGGCCGGATAAGAGCTTCATCAAGCCGGTCGATATGGTTTGTCGTTAGGAACGCAATGCGCTCTTCCCCTGCAGCAACACCGTCCAAGGCATTGAGTAGCCCTGAAAATGTGACAGTACCGCCACTATACCCATCTGCATCGACCTGCCTCCGATTTCTGAACGCAGCGTCGGCATCTTCCAACAGGAGCACGGAGTGTGGGGGAAGTTTGGTGAGGAGGTGGGACAGTTTGTCGTCAGTCATGCCCCGCTCGCTGAGATTAATCAGTGCAACGCTGAAATCAAACTCCCCTGCCAGCGCCTGTATGAAGGAGCTTTTGCCGGTCCCAGGAGGCCCGTACAAGAGATATCCTCTCCTATACGGAATCCCGCGATCCACGTACCACTCCTTGCGTCCTAGGAAATCCTTCACGTCTGCGAGTATCCGTTCTTTGATCCCTTGATCCAATATAACAGATTGTAGGGGGCGTTTTAATCGTGGATCCCCAAATCGGGCCCATTCCATCCCGCGCGATGTATACATCACTGTCTTTCCTTCTTGCGCTGACACGGCTAGGTTGTGCGCTTCAGCGAAGATGTCTTCGAAGATGTGTCGGTGGGCGTAGAGGGTTGTCAGAGTAATCGTCTCATGAGGCTCGCCTGTATTCAAATTCGCTGACGTCTGTTTTTCGCGGTTCACTGATATGTAGGCATTCTTGTGTCGGATAATATGTCTCCCGTACCCAGGCTGGAGAAAGTACTGCTTGTGGGCGGCGCCATTTTGGGCCGAATGCGAGATGGTTCGCATGGATAGATGGTGGATGCGCGAGATCTTGGAGGTGAGGAAGTCCGCGGCGGGCCGAGGTAATGAGAGCCATGCTAGGATTGATTGGTAGGAGTCGTCTTGCTTGGAGATCTCGAGGTCAACAAGCAGGCGTCTCTTTACAAGAGACGCGCCTTGGATGGCTGACCTGCGTGCGAAGGCCGCTGCCAGGCCCAGGCCGCCAAGGCCAATACCCCCTGCAAAGACGGGATTATTGAGTAGAGTCTCTAATGGGAGAAAGGATGATGGTGGAGTATTCTCCATTGCCCGAAGTCTTGTTGCACATCTGATCTAAGAGGCGGAACAATATTTTCGAGATGCTTCAGCGGAAATGCTATATCAGGCGCCTCGGTAAAATAAAAGTCCGACATCAAAGAAGATATAGCGGACGGCACATCTTAGACACGAATATATTCGCCTTAGATTGAACTCCCGGGGAGGGAGAGGGGGTTGGAGTTATCCATAAAATAAATTAGGCCGCCTTCTTGGAGCAAGATCACAGTTCCTCGTCTGCAGACTGTGTAACGTTTTCTTACGCTTTTCACTCAGCCTCCTTCACCAACATCCTGGCTCTGATAGGCTGCCTACAGTTGTATTCGTCCTGCACAACCGATATATCTGATACCTATACTGCCGACACATGAGAGATGCAATTGGTCATCAACAATTGCTTAGCTAAGTTTGCAGTGATTTTACACCTCTTGGACCTTCATATGAGGATGAGATCTCATCCATTCTCTGTTCAATTACTGGCTGATTGTCATCATTCAGAGAAGAGTGTTTGGCATGTATAACTGCTGACTGCTTGTGCTTCCACCGGCAATCGAAGAGCTGAGTTCCTTGAGATTTCAACACGATCTAATTGTCAACCAAGAAGGCAGCCCCAAACTAGAAGCTTTACTGATGCCGCATGACTCAGCGTGATCATTCCTGCTGATGACTACGAAATAGTTCTCTTGTGATGTCTGTTTTAGGTACCAGCTAAGTGACTAACCTTCTCTGCCATATGCTTAGTCCCAGAACCCGCGGACATGTGAAAGAGAGGTTATCACCGAGACTGCCATTTCGATATCAGCTTCTTTCGGAGCCTAGCAATATGAACGGAGACAGTGGATGTCGAGCAAAGGCCGAGGCCCTTCCTTATAGACAAAACCTATCCACATGTTTGTCCACTTTCGCATTGTATAAGGCAGTACGAAGCGTTCTGCGGTTGTGCGGCATTCGGCATATCCTAGTGTGTCCAGTTTGATCGACTGATCAATCTACCATCTGCATATACGTCGCTGCTAAGCTCACCTCTCAAGTAATTCCTGCATGCAACATGCAACATGTGTCTGGGGAAACGCAGAATCATATGACCTACTAGCGTTAGCTCATCTAAAGAAGGAATCTAGAACCTCTGATGCCCTCGCTCACAGTATGAGCACCTGCCGAAGGATTAGCTTACCATTAGCAGTGGTTTGCAAGTTACACTGGCTCAATATTCCCTTGTGCCACTACTCTGCATCTCCATATACTCATCAATACCCTTATATGCTCTTAGTTCGAGATCGCCAAGACGTTGTACATCACTAAGTCTGCGGATATTTGTCGGAAGATTGCTGACGTGCCCAATCTGTATCTCAAGAGCTCTTTCAGAGGTCTTGTATTGCCTCAATGGTAAGTGATTTTCAATATCCAGCTACGGTTATGCTTTGTGGCAATGTCAGCCGCCAGTATACTTCATAATTTCAGCCTAATCTTTTTCCTTGTCTCACGGCCGGCGGCCATTTGCCGCAAGTGCTGAGATATTGGAGTGCACCAACCTCATCAATTATGTTCCTTTCCCTCTGTTATATGCACCATTGAGGAATCATAACCTTTGGCAGAGAGTTATCAGTCAAGCACAACCAACCAGCTTTAGATTCCTCACGCTCCCGTGGAGTTTTTTCTTCTTCTTGTGTTCTAGACACAACTTCGTAACTGTACTAGTCAATTAGCCCGCTAGGTGCAAAGTAAATTTCATGTACCATGTCTCGTCACAACGTACATGTTTTATAGTTTCGTGATAACTGCAATTGGGGCTGAGTTTGTATAGACTTTGGAGGGACGTCCCAGAATCCTGGCTGTTTTTACTCTGTTATGTACCCCCTTATCGCCCTGGCTTTGTCATTGGATTTAAAGGTTTTGGCAGCTTCAAATTTATTGACAGGTTCCCTGTCAGTAGGTACTCGTTTTGAGGTAACTTGAATTTAATAATAATATGCCAATTAAGAGCCGTGAGGCTTGACTCATTCAAATCATACGTTATCTTGCCTCTTTTGACTCAGTTTAATGCAGAGGTGATATTTGTTAGCACTTATTCAATGAATCCGTTCCCGGAACTCAACATAAGGACCATCCTTCATGCTAGTAAAGGAATCTCTCAACTGGAATTCATCCTTCCTCTGTCTTCCCCATTCGAAGCTGGGATTTCCCTCTCCAGCAGTGATGCCAGGAGCTAATCTCATCTCATACAGATACACTGCTCTCGCCAAACTCGTCATGAGCTCCACATATGCCAAACCTTTTCCAATGCAACCTCTAGGACCAATACTGAATGGACAGAACGCTGACTGGGCAAGATCAACCGCTTCCTTAGTGACAGCTGGGGAGGATCCCACAATCCAGCGCTCTGGCTTGAAAGCAAAAGGATCTGGGTAATAAGCAGGGTTGTGGTGGATTGCGTAATGCGGCGTTCCGACTACAACTCCTTCTGGAATGAGCATCCCATCGACCTCTAGACCGCCAGGAAGAACTTCTCGAGGAAGAATTCCTCCTACAGGAGGAGACATGCGCATTGCCTCATCCATGACCGCGCGCAGATAAGTGCAAGAGTTTAGAGTCGGGCTAGAATGGATCTCTTCGAGATCCGAGAACGTTGATGTGATCTCCTGGGATAACTTATCAAGAGTCGAAGGATTGTGAACCAGATAGAAGAAAGCACCGGCGAGAGCGGTTGAGGTAGTATCCGAGCCAGCAATAATGAGCAAGTTACTCTCCCCCCATAATTCAGGAGTCGAGAACCCCATTCCAGTTTCTGGATCGCGTGCGTTGAGCAGATAGTAGAAGAAATCCTTACGGTCGGTATCCAGACCAATCTTCGTCCTCTCAGCAGCCTGGGCCTTGCTGTATGCCATATATTGCATTCTCTTATTGTAAATCTCGCGGAAGAGCGCCTTGTTCAATCCGAAAGTCTTGATAGCTGGATTCGTGCCGAGCTAATGCATATTAGCCAAATCCCTAACACAGGCAAAGTTGAAGCATACAATTAGATGCATATGAGCAGCATTCCCAAGCAGGTCAATGACATGTCTGTTTTCATGGTGCTCTAGCATCTCAAATGCTTTCCCAAAACATAAATCTCCCATAACATCGAACGTCAAATAGTTGCACCAGTCCGATATGTTTTGAGCAGCGCCCCACTGATCTTTTGTAACGGCTTTTTCGGTCAAAGTCTGAGGATTTGAGCCTATTGCTGAGCAGAATGTTCGAACATTTGCCAGGATATATTTTTCCATAGATTTAATGGCGCCGTCTGAGAAGGCATGAGACAACACGCGACGTTTGCGTGCGTGGCTTGCTTTATCAATGCTGCTGTGAGTGTTGAAGGTGTCCTTTGTAGGAGGGAAGACGGAATAAAATTGAGACTTCTTTACATTTGACTTATGGCCATAAACCGTTTTCAATGCAGTATTAGAGTTGATGGAGATACTGTTCGGTCCAAAACGGAAAACGGGGCCTGTGGAATGTATCAGTATGAAGGACCTGCTAGGTGGGAGGAACTTGAATACCGTATTTCTCATGACATCTCCAGAATTCAAGGTGTCTGTCACCCTTCCAGGCATGGTAAACAGAGTACCAATCCGTGATCTTGGCCAGGAATGGCCCTGGATATTTGGCCAGAGGGTGGAAAGCTATCCTATAAATGACCAGGAGTAAGAGCTGGTATTTACATTAGGAGCCGTTTCCATAATTCGCTGGAAAGCTTACAAATGTGACAAGCGCAATCAAGAGAAGAGACAATATATGGAGCATAAGGCCAACCACTTCGACACCGAGTCCTGAATTGAACATCTTGGGTAAATTCATATCACGTGTTTCTTGGTATATCCACTACGGTTATCGGTATCCTTGAAGTTCCTGATTGCCAAGTCGATGGAATGAAGCGCCAGAGGGAGGACAAGAAAATTCATCCAACGTAATAGGAAAATAGGGAGGGGAGACTCGAGCACATATTTGTACCAAGTCTACGTCAGACATGGGGTTGCCTACAACTCAGTAAGATGATGACCTGATACAGTACTGTAAACCCAAAATGTATGCCGCCGATAGCCGAACGCGGGGCATTTGCAATCTGGATGTGGATATACCACAACGCTAATCCTGGGCTACCGCGACCAGCCGACATGAGCTGAGTGGCGTCACGGCGAGACGGCGATACTTCGCCGTCCTCCGTGTGATGATACGAGGCTTGGTCTCGCTGGAGAGCATGGGACGGCCCCAATGTTGGATGTCTCCTGGCCTAAACTGTCATCCGAGATGCCCGAGATCAAATCCCACCTCCGGAGGGGATCTGGTCATGTTGGTACTTCATTGGCAGTGTCCTGTCCTATCTTGGTCCATGTACGCCTCCGGCAAGATCGCCCTCGTCATACAGGGTGGGAAGCCCAAGCCAGAGCATCTGGCCAGTTGGAGATGATGATGGGGTTTCAAGGGTTCAATTGATCTGAGAAGTAAAGGCCTCGCATTCAGGATGTCTGAAGAGTGGGAATACGACTAGCAACATAAGCACAATGCCTAGAAGAAGGGGCTTTCAAGGGGTAGAGATGTTGAGTAGGGGTGCCGCATCCCTTTAGGAGAAGTGGAAGTTGCCGCTGGGGCTCGAAAGTCTCGCTTAGTCTTGCAGCTTCAGCCTTGTCTGGGATTTTGCACATCCCAACACCCGCAATCTTGAGGTCGTCTCGAACAACCACAAATATGGCACCCCAGACTTCGCCCTTCCTTCATCCAGGGCCTGTCTCTGTGGCGGACTCGCTGGCAATTGTCCATTTGCGGCGAGACCTCCATGTCCCGACAATTTTAAGAGAGCGTGACGAGGATGGCGATGGCTACTCGGAGGGCAAGGTCGTGAATACCCGATTCGGATCCTTTCCGCACAAAACATTGATTGGACTGCCATGGGGGAGCCAGGTACGAGCTTCAAAGGTCGATACAGGCTCTCGAGGTCGAAGGGGCAAGGGCCAGGAGAAAAAGCGCATGAGGGAGGACCCCGATACCCAGGACGAACCCGAGGCTTCGAATAAACGGCCCAAACTGACAGAGGAACAAGGCGTTTCTGAGGTCAGCACTCCGGCGGCGGCAAAAGAGGACACAGACGTGGTGGCTGCGTCGACTGGATTCATACATCTACTGCCACCCACGCCGGAGAACTGGACAATCTCACTGCCGCATCGCACACAAGTGGTCTACACGCCCGACTACAGCTACATTCTGCATCGACTTCGAGCAAGGCCCGGGACGAGTATAATTGAAGCCGGGGCGGGAAGTGGGTCCTTCACGCATGCATCCGCGAGAGCTATCTTCAACGGATATCCGCATGCAGGTGCAGCCAATGGATTTCCTGCGAAGAAGAGGAAGACGGGAAAGGTCTGGAGCTTTGAGTTTCACGAGCAACGGCACGAAAAGCTACAGAAGGAGATTCGGGAACATTCTTTGGAAGGACTAGTCCAGATCACGCATCGGGATGTCTGCACGGATGGATTCTTAGTTGATGGGGAGAGTCCAGCGGCCAATGCTGTCTTTCTGGACCTCCCAGCGCCATGGCTCGCTTTACCACATCTTGCTCGATCAAGGCCTGCACCGTCACCAACACCAGGTGAAATAGAAGACGCAGAACATGCAAGCAGTGTTCCCGCTGGCAGCGACTCGACGGACCAACCTTTCGTCTCCCCCCTCAACCCAACAGGTCCCGTTCATCTCTGCACCTTTTCCCCATGCATCGAGCAGGTGCAGCGTACGATTTCCAGCATGCGTCGGCTTGGGTGGGTCGACATTTCCA
The DNA here is from genome assembly GCA_000827325.1 of Oidiodendron maius Zn. Classification (NCBI taxonomy): domain Eukaryota; kingdom Fungi; phylum Ascomycota; class Leotiomycetes; family Myxotrichaceae; genus Oidiodendron; species Oidiodendron maius. The sequence goes on along the minus strand of KN832875.1, from coordinate 166,878 downwards.
TGGTCGAAATTGCTCAGAAACGAATCGACGTAATCCGCCAGCGAGTAGGGATCGACGGTGGTGCACAACGCGGGTTCCTGACCACTCCAGCCTCGGTAGATGAGGCTCTACAACGCTTGATTGAAGTGGAAGGAAGTTTCAAATCCTTTCATGAGAATGGTGACAAGGCGCAAGAGAAAAAGAGCAAGAAAATCAATCCGAATAACCGTCAGAAACTGATGGAGAGTTTGGTAGAGAAGAAGGCCTATAAGGATGGCAGACTGGTTCATAAGACGGAGTCGGAGGTAAGGTCGCATACCAGTTATTTGGTCTTTGCTATCTTACCGCAAGAGTGGAGCGAGGAAGAAGAGAAGAAGGCCCGGGCCGAGTGGCCGATCAAGATCAGGCGAGATGATGACAAGACTGGAGAGGATCGTGTAATTGGAATGAACGAAAATAAGGCCAAAAAGGCCGAGAGGCATGCAAAGAAAGAGAAACCGATGCCTGAAAACAGAACGTCTGACGATGATAGCGAGAACAAGATGGTGTTGAAGCAGGAAGCATCTGTAGAAGATCAAACTGAGTTATAATAATTTGTTCGCATATGATAGACGTACATTGAAATACTAGATAGAAAAACAAATATACGCCTCATAACATACATTATCCACACAACATCCATCAATTATTTTCCGGCCTTTTGTTTCCGGCAAAGAGGATTTCCATGCGCCAACTCGGAACCTTTGAAACAACTTCATATTCTCCTAAACCCATCAGGACGCCACTCAATACGTTTCGCATATCATCTATGCCTAAGTGATGTGCAGCACAGTAGCACTCGTAACAATCCTAGCGCGGCAGCCCATACCTATCCTTATCTGAATGCCATCTATCTATCGTCCCGCATGCCAAACCATTTAAAGCTGAACAGCGTCTTCAGGAATACCGGCTCGACTCAAAAGTCTCCTGGCCAGAAACTTCATAATCGGGAGCATCTCCTCTCGATTCACAGGCATGGAATCCTCGGGCTTGCTCCACTTGACATACTCAACGTCTACGAACCTACTCCTTAGCGCATCGAGCGTACTCCTCGTGACCTGGACACTCCGACAGCCTCCACAGATTAGTACAGGAGTCTTGCTCTTCCCATCTCCATCAGCGGTGGAACGCGTCGGAAGCCGGCCGCCGATCGAGATGAGGCCGCCGAATTCGAGAGCGGGCTTGGAGGAGGCGAGATGGAGGGGTAGCATGGCACCCTGGCCGTAGCCGAAGAAGATGATGTTCCTCGACGGGTAGTTGCATTTGGAGATCAGGACGTCGAGAACGTCATTCCAAAGGATTTGGGACGAGGCATCAAAGCCTCCGGAGTCCAGATCGATCTCACCTTTCCGCTCGTCGACAACGACGTCAGAGGCCCAGTGGAATGAGGGGTCGTCGGAACCGGTAAAGATGGCGGGAATGGGATTGAAGCCACGGAGAGAGATACAGGCTGTTTCTGGGAGGTTGAGATTTCTTCCTGTTAAGAATTAGACGCTGTGTGCAGACTGAATGTGAGGCAGAATGGGTCATACCTAGTAAGGTGAAGGAGGCATTCGTGTCACCCAGGCCGTGGAAGAGGAGGAGGACATTTAGGGGTAAGCCCTTGGATGGAGGGACTACGTCCAGGACTATATTTTCAGGAAAATCCTCTTTCGTTGGCAGCCGTGGAGGAGCCATCCTGACCAGTTAATTTTCTGTTCCTTGGTGATCCTTTCACTTTCGATCGAGAAAAGGTAACATCCGTTCTCACGTGGTGTATATTGTGTCCACGTGATTACAATCACGTTCCATCAAGCATTCCCAGGAGATTGGATCGGCTTACATCGATGATGATAAAGGGTGGCAGTGCAGGGTCCCCGCATTCCTGTTGCAGCTGCCCCTCGATGCACTCGCCGCAGAAGGCTGTGCAGGTTTCGCATTCACGACGCCTTGAGCTGAGTTGTGCGGATGCAGTGCATGAGCGCGAACCTGTCCTTGAGGATTAGTTCCGTGTCGAATGTCCCCATACGGCGTATCCATTGCGCCCACAGACTGGCAGGCGTCCCTACCAGATGGCATCATCTCATATACAGTATGCACAATGCTACATCCCCCGAGACCTTTTGCCTCTCGGCAGCCACGGTAGACTACAACCTCCCTGTTCACCTGAGATCAGCGCTTCGGCTTGTTTCATAGCGGGGTCCTGACACAGCGGGACCAGGGACCGGAAAATGCTCTGGCTGGACAGGGCGGTAGAGGGGAAACTTCGCGGCTCGATGATGATTGCACAATCAGGGACGCACTAGAAACGGGGTATGATTTCCAGCCTGCCGCCGAATGGGATGGGCCTATACGAAGTACGTACCTGGCGGACGTATCAAGGCAGAGCCACGCACGCCATGGACCATTGCGCCTGGCTATTCGTAGCACAGGAGCGTTGCAAAGGGTTCTCCATTGGCCGCCGCTCCTCTGTCCCCATCCCCTCGTCGTAGTCGGACGGCGTCAAAGCCTGCACCAGGATTCAATCGATTGAACGTGGTTGAATGGATTCAATGCGGGCTGCTGCCGGCCCTCCTGCCCACCCCCTTCCGAAAAGCTCCCCCCTCAGGCAACGCTGTCGAGCAGCTCAAGCCACGTATAAATACCCCTCCTTTGCCCCTCGATCATCTCCCTTCTCTTCCCTCATCATCTCACTCGACACTTCAATTCACCTCACTGCACTTCCCAATACAAGTACCTCCCTCTCTTCAGTCAATAATCACCCTCACACCTCTATCAACATGCCTTTCGGATGGGGTAAGCCTCCCGTTCACCTGGCCCTCGTTCTCGCCCTCGCCAGTTGCTAATCACCCCACCAACAGGAGATTCTCAGGACGCCTACGACCAGGTCAATGGCGATAACTTCGAGGACCACAAGTCTAGCTTCGGCCACGAGGCCCTTGCCGGTGCCGCGTCGTTCGGTGCCATGAAGATATTCGAAGATCACCAGCGCAAGGAGGGTGCGTGCCCACCGCCAGAACTGATTGTATGATGCAAGAGCCCACTAACACTCTCACAGGCAAGCCAGTCAGCCACCAGTTCGCCAAAGAGCTCCTTGTCGGCTTTGCCGGCGCCGAGGTTGACAAGCTGGTTGAGACCAAGGGGCTGGACTTCATTGACCGTGAGAAGGCTAAGCACCATGCCAGAGAGAACGCCGAGCACCTGTACGACGAGCACTACGTCCGTGACCAGGGTGCCGATCAATATGACCCGTAAGCCCACGCTACCCGACACGCTGTAAACAGCTACTAATCTCCAGCAGCAACCAGTATCAACCCCACGAGAACATCCGCAACCGTGACTGGTAGGGGTTGTCTGCGATTGCCACGCAGCCTATCGCAGAGATGTAGGGCTGGGTTTGGCAACTGATGGCGATGGTTAAGATTGCGTTCGTGCCATGAGCTTTATGCATTTTGCCTCCGTTGGCTTCCATTGACCTCTATTAACTGGGAATGAATAAACCTTCGTAAAAAAAAAATTCCCATTGACCTTTCGACGTTTGATCCCACGTGCTTCTTCGATTCATATCTGACGTCGTGAGAATCTAAGTGTAGTCGTCATTTTTTGGGGGTTTTGTAACCGGACACTCTTTCCTCTACCTTGTTCGAGTATGGCGCTTTCGCGCGCCGCGCATCAATCTCCGTCATCTATCTCAATAACGCCTTCACTGTATAATACAAAACATCGCCACCTCCCATTTCTGTATAGCTCGTGGTTGCCCCTTCAAAGACATCATTCCCAAAGGATTACACCGCTTTCACAATGGTGAAGAATGTCCGCTCAAGCAAATCGTCATCCCACCTTTCTGCTCTCAACAAAACCTCCGTCTCAGACTCTCAATTACGCGAAAGCATAGCCCAGCTCGCAACCGATATCGATGCCTTCAGTGCGAAGATAGGATTGGAACCTCGCCGCAGGACCGCAGAGATTGCACCCGTACTACAGCAGAATGCGGGTTGGAAGGATGCTTTCTTGGACGGTCAAGATCCGGGCCTCCCTTGGACTAGGTCCGATACCTCTGGCGATACGAGCTGGGATGACCGAAACGATGGGATTCGTCGTTGGCCGCATCTCGAGCTTGGCATGCAGTGGCCGGATGCCAAGCCCAAGAGCTTGTTCGATACATTCCGCGAGCAAACGGTGGGGCATAGGCAGGCCCTAGAGGTAGTGAAGAGTTTATTCCGGACTGAGCCGCAAGAAGTCTATCGGAGAGAACTGAGAGGGATTGTGGCTGCAACAGAGGTTAAGAAGGAGGAAGCAATGAAAGCATTCAGTGTTAAAAGCCCGGCAGAGTATACACAGCCATTTTGTGACTTCTTGACGGAGAATCCAACTGTTTTCCATGCCGTGGAATATTTTGAGAATCGACTGGTGGCAGCAGGATATATAAAGGTACGCCACTGTATCTACTTTGTTCTCAGCAGTACCTTGGATTAGGCTAACATCTTATAGCTCTCTGAACGCGAAGAATGGAACGTCGTGGCAGGAGGGAAATACTTTGTCTCCAGAAATGGATCGTCTCTGATTGCCTTCGCTATCAGTGCGGGATACAAGAGTGGCAATGGAATTGCCATGATCGCAGGACACATTGACGCTTTAACAGCAAAGTTGAAGCCGGTCTCCAAGAAGAAAACGACCGCTGGTTATGAGCAGCTCGGGGTGGCGCCTTTTGCGGGGGCGCTCAACAGCACTTGGTGGGATAGGGACCTCGGAATAGGTGGTAAGGTTCTAGTGAAAGATCCCGAGACGGGGAAAATTGTGTCGAAATTGGTCAAGCTTGGTTGGCCCAGTGCGTTCACCTGTTGCCTGTTCCGGAATACACGCTGATATGTGCCCAGTCGCCCGTATACCTACTCTTGCGCCACATTTTGGAGTTGGTATGACCGGGAGCCAAAACAAAGAAACGGAAATGGTCCCCATCATTGGACTCGATAGCTCTGATCTCTCCCAAGAGGAGTTCAAGAGCATGACCCTTGGCGAAAATGGATTCTTTGCCTCAACACAGCCTCCAAAGCTAGTACGTGCAATTGCTAAAGAACTTAAAATCACTGATTATTCAAGCATTGTGAATTGGGAACTGGAACTCTATGATACTCAGCCTGCGCAAACTGGTGGACTGGACAAGGAATTCATTTTTGGAGGTCGTATAGATGATAAACTCTGTTCCTGGGCAGCTATTGAGGCTCTCCTCGCCTCCACTTCTTCATTAAGTCATATAAACGGTGAGGACTCGATCATTAAGCTGGTCAGCCTTTTTGATGACGAAGAAATTGGATCGCTGCTTAGACAGGGAGCCCGAGGAAATTTCCTGCCTTGCACCGTCGAGCGTGTCGTTGAGGCATTCACACCGAGCCATAGCGCGAATATTCTCTCACGCACTTACGCAAACTCGTTCCTCGTTTCGGCCGACGTAAGCCATGCCGTTAACCCCAATTTTGTGAACTCATACCTTGAAAATCATTCCCCAAGGCTCAATGTCGGCTTAGTCGTCCATGCAGATAGCAGTGGCCATATGACTACTAATTCTGAGTCTACGGCATTGCTGACCAGAATTGCGGAGAAGAATGGGGACGATTTGCAGGTGTTTATGATCAGAAATGATTCCAGGTCCGGAGGAACGGTTGGACCAATGCTGAGTTCTGCAATGGGCGTTAGGGCCATAGATGCAGGCATCCCACAGCTCAGCATGCACAGTATTAGAGCTACGACGGGTAGTCTAGATCCTGGGCTTGGAGTGAAGCTATTCGCCGGATTTTTTGAGCATTTTGAGAATGTGGATAAGGAGTTTGAATAATCGAGCTATCTTCACGGCGCAGTTTGGTTGTGCATCTAGACATTGCGTATACTGTTCATACATAGATCATCGCGTGAAGCCTTTTAGATAGATGGTTTATTATTCAATTTCTATAGTTGATATGCCGACATTTCCTGATATTCACACCTCAGCTTTCAAAGTATCTATTCCATCGCCTTCAGATCGCTTGCAACCATGAACTTCGCCCCCGTTTTACTCCTCACATGCTCAACATCTACACCAGGCGCCAGTTCCGTCAATGTAAGGCCTCCATTGGCCCTATCTACCTCAAACACACAAAGATCCGTGATGATGGTACTGACGACCCTGGCACCAGTCAGTGGCAGCTCGCACTCTTCTACGATCTTCGGGCTGCCATCCTTTGCAACGTGGTCCGTTGCCACGACAATCTTCGTCTTGTCTGGGTTTCCAACGAGGTCCATGGCGCCACCCATTCCCTTAAATACCTTTCCCGGAATCATGAAGTTTGCCAGGTCGCCATTGGCGCTGACCTGCAACGCCCCTAGGACGGAGACATCGATGTGACCTCCACGGATCATGGCGAAAGATTCTGCACTGTCGAATGTTGAGCCTCCAGCATTGATAGTTACTGTCTCCTTTCCAGCATTAACGAGGTCCGGGTCGACCTCGTCTTCTCGGGGATAAGGTCCCATTCCCAATAAGCCGTTCTCCGATTGGATCCACACTGTGGTTTCAGGGGATAAGAAAGACGGCGCGAGAGTTGGCATGCCCACGCCGAGATTCACGTAGTATCCGTGCTTCAATTCCTTCGCAGTCCGCTTGGCTATCCTCTCTCTTCTAATTAGCGCATCTGACTTTTCCTCCGCGCCTGCTTGTCCCTCTTCTCTCAATTTTCGAATTTCTATTCTCTTCTCAACAGTTGACGGTACGATTCGGTCAACGTAGATTCCTGGTAAGTGTACGTTATCTGGGTGGATCTCTCCCACCTTAACAATATTCTCAGCCTCGACGATCGTGACCTTGGCTGCTTTAGCCATGATTTGTCCAAAGGCTTTTGACGTGTAGCGGAATTGGCAATTGCCTGTCTCGTCGACTTTCCATGCTCTCAGAATGGCTACGTCTCCCGGAAGCGCAGTTTCCATGCCGTACGTCTTGCCGTCAAATACACGAGTTTCCCGAGGCTTTCCGGCTTCGAGGATTGTAGGTTGCATTGTTGTCTTGTCAGTTGGCCCGAGTCGGACCGGAATATCGCCTGTTTGTAGTAAGGTATCTAAAAATATTAACAATCCATGAACAATAATTCGCAGATACACACTTACTTATGCCAGTTGGAGTAAAAAAGGCAGGTATTCCTGCTCCTGCTGCTCTGATCCTCTCCGCGATCGTGCCTTGTGGACATAGCTCAATAGCTACTTCACCAGATAGATATTTCTTCTCCAACGCTTTGTTATTTCCAAGAAATGACATGATTAATCGAGTGATCTGTCCTGATTCAACGAGTGGTGATAATCCGCCCCCACTTGCTGTCCCGCCATTGTTCGAGACAACAGTAAGGTCGCCAAGGGCATCGGCTCCTCTCTTTTGTATGGCGGCAATGATAGTATCTTTCCTCAGTCTATGTCAGCACATGATCGGACTTCTCGTGCAACAATAGCCTACCTGCAGTTCCGCATAGCCCAAATCCAGAGCTCAGTATCGTCGATCCACTCTTGAGATCCGCAACAGCCGAATCTGCGTCTTTAAACAGCTTCGATGCCCCTCTTATAACCAACGGCGCGGGATCACGCTTCAATTTAATATTTGCCTCTTGTTTGTGACGAATTGGAGTCGTCGAGAGACATCGTGCAGCACGAGATACTTCGGTAATGCGGAGAGAGGAGTGGCGGGGTAGCAGTGGAAGCAGGCCACAACGACCTGTTTGAGCTATGCAAGCGGCAGATATTCTCCTCGATGCCATGACAGAAGTAGAGAGATGACAAAACTGTATATGCTGTGTAGAGAAAGACAGAATATATGCTTCGAAAAATGTTAAAGCTCGACAGGTACGAATTCTGCCCTGGGTTGTAAGGCGGTAAGTAGGTACGGAGGTTTTTTTATATCCGAGTGTTCCCTCGAACATATGACAAGAGTGCGGCATGTACCAAGCATGTCATTGAAGTGAGCCGTTTGAAAGACGCCCAAATTGATTGGATAGCAATTTAATTTGTTAATAATACGCTACAGAGCGTGGTGCCGAGCTCCGCTGTAGGAACCAGCCCAGTATCAGGGGGCCATCTGTACAGGATATCCGGAAATGGAAAGTTATGATCATATCTGTCTGCGTAGATCAATACTTTCTAATTGCATATGTACAAATATATACCTCCAACAGATCTTCACAGCTTTGCCATGCCTGGTGCAAAGCTTGAGCCTTTTTTATCTCCCAATGCCTCTACAATGGCATCTACACTGTTCAGAATCCAGATGTTTCCTTCGTCTGTGGCCAGCCACTCTCCGCCCTCGACCGGAAATTCACCCCTGGCCTTATAACTTCCGTCGTCGAATGCCTTACGCAGTCCAAATATATGACTTGTAACCTGTGGGCCAACACCCGTTTGCGCCCTTAGACACGAGACGGCGGTAAGGGATGTCAAAACCCTGCCAACCTTGGCGCCTGACTTATGTCCCAGCTCAGGTGGGTCGGCAAATAAACCTCCGTACTCGTGATTCACAATGTGGACCGGAAGATCCGGATGGGAATCGGCAAGTTTCCAGTATAATTTCTCGTCGAAGGGATGATAGATGGAGGTCCAGAGAGTGCGACCGCGTTCGATTATATCGTCAATATTCTCGGTGGTCGGAGTTCTAAATAATATCAGAATAAATAGGAAGGAGAGAACAGAGGGGTATACCTTGTTGGCTTGGTAGACAGGGCGGAAACTACTTCGCTAGGTAGGCTGGCGCGGAATGCTCCAAGGCAGTTAATCGTGCGGGGGACCTAGACAGTTCTGATCGGTATATGAAGCCGCGTGCAAGAGAAGCTCCGAGAGAACTTACGCCATTGAAGCCAATACATTTCAGGCCAACCTCACGCATGAGTTCGGCTGTCTGCACAGATTCTGCTTTGCCCTCAGGTGTAGAGGTTGCAAGAAGGAAAAGTTGGGTCAGGGCATCTGGGGAATTCATTGTCATAGTTGTGGCAGTCTGTTCTCTGTGATATCAGATAATCTGCCCCGTCTGACTACTATGCAGTAATACCTACAGATATTGTGAGCCATGACGAGGTGCCAACGCTCTTCGACGCCGCCTCTTTCCGTAGCCGTTCATAGACGGAACGAATGTAGGGCGGAGCGGGGAGGGTGTTTGGGCGGGCTGATGCGGCTGCTATGAGCGCCTTTAGAGGCTGCGAGAGTTTTGACATGGCCGAGGTGCTTCTGCGTAACTAAGCAATGCACCCACACGAAGAGCCCAGCTCTTCCTAATATATGAAGCTCTCGCTGTGCTGCCGGCAACGTTGATGCTCCTTTAGCGGTCGGGTATATTTTATCGGGCGACGATTTGCCGAGGGTGAGATGCATCACGTGGCAGCCGTTATCGGGCGCAGAAAAATGGCCGTGGCCGAGAAATGCGGAGGTTTGCCCCTGTCCCCTTCCCGACTAGCCACGAGCCTTCCCCAGGGTTAGTACTACCCCAGAATGAGCACTGACATGAGCTGAAAGCTACATCAAGGGAGGATCATTCCCTTCCCAACACCTTCCCATATCTCCTACGACTGCCCATCCGTTATGGCATCGGAAGCTGTCCACGACACCCACTCCCCTGCTGCACTCCAGGAGAAGGATATGGCTGAGGGCGTGGAGAAATTCGAGAATGCCGCCGGCTTGCAGAGCCCAGCCAGTGATGAGATGACGAACAAAGAACGGGTCGCCTTGACGCGACGACTTCTCTGGAAGCTAGATCTCAGGTGTGTATGGACCAATGGACCAGAGAATCCAACTGACCTGACCTGCGCCTCAGGATATTGCCCGTACTGACGTTGCTCTTCCTCTGCTCCTTTCTCGATCGCACCAACGTCGGAAATGCGAAGACGTACAATCTCGAGAAGGACCTGAAAATGTCTGATTTTCAATACGAGACGGGCTTGGCCGTCTATTATGCTACATATATTGGAAGGTGAGGGGATACTAGGGCCATCGGGACGGAAAATGCTAAATACTAGCTACAGTGAGATTCCGAGTAACCTACTCTTGAGGAGAATCTCTCCAAGGATATGGCTCCCATCTCAAACAGCGGCTTGGGGCATTATCACGATGTGCCTGGGGTTTGTGAAGAGCTATCCTAGTTACATGGTTGTGCGAGCTTTTCTGGGAGTCGCCGAAGGTGGTCTGCTGCCAGGAATTGTGAGCCTACCATGCTTCTGCCCTTATGCATAACTAATTGCGCGAAAATAGGTGCTATATTTGTCCGGAATGTACACAAGGCCTGAGATGGCCCTTAGAATCGGGCTTTTCTATACCGCTGCGTCTCTCAGCGGCGCGTTCGGAGGTGAGGGCCGAATCAGGAGAAATATATTCGGGCCCATCTAACCTATTGCCCTAGGACTTCTCGCTCGTGGCTTGACGGCCGTTGGAAAAGTTGGAAATCAGCAACCATGGTCGTGGATCTTCATTATCGAAGGACTTCTAGTAAGTAATCCCTACTCCAATGCGGCTTCATCCATGCTCATTCGTGCAGACCGTCGTCGTTGCTGGCGTCGCCTATCTGCTACTCCCCAATACCGTTGCGGGGGCCTCATTCTTGTCCGAAGAGGAAAGATCTTTAGCTGTAACTAGGCTACGATCGGATGTGCCTTCAAGATTAGTGCCAGACGGCGGGTAAGTTGAGTCTTCACCGAGTTCAGCAAATACATCTAACTGGACGCAGCGACCGCGAAAATTTTCAATGGTCCGAAGTTGTGAGGGGCCTAACCGATCTCTCAACGTGGCTGAGTGCGTCGGCCTATTTTGGAATACTTGCTGGTCTATACTCCTTTGGCCTCTTTGTAAGTCAACATGTCACCTTTCACACTTCTATCCCTCCTGACCGGAAACAGCTACCTACAATTATCGTCGAGCTGGGCTACACTGCTAATCAGGCCCAACTTTGGTCTGTCATCCCTTATGCTGTTGCGTCGGTGCTTACCGTTGCTATTGCTTTCCTCTCCGACCGCCTAAAACTTCGTGGTGTGGTGATGCTCTTCACTCTCATACCAGCCATCATTGGTTATGCTGTCATTGCTAACATCAGCGCGGCCCACCCAAAGGTCAAGTACGGCATGACCTTCCTCATGGCCACAGGTATGTACGCTTCAGTGCCACCTGTCCTGGTTTGGAATTCAAACAACAGTGCTGGTCATTACAAGCGTGCAACAACAACCGCTCTGCAGCTCATGATTGCCAACAGTGGCGGCTTTGTGGCTACATTTATTTATCCAAATAAGCAGGGCCCGCAGTTCCACAAGGGACATACCATTGTTCTTAGTCTCCTTGTTGGAGCGTGGTTTTTGTAAGTTTCAACCTGATGATGCTAGATTATTGATTTCTAATAATGGAATCTAGGGTTCTTTCTAATGTCCTCTATTGTGCCAAGGTCAACAGGGACAAGGCAAATGGAAAGTATGACAAGTATGCTGGATATGCTGATGACAGAGACCCGGAATTTAAGAAGATTTTGTGAGTGGATATAGCCTATTCAAATATAAGTCTACATGGATAGTATTAAATGTCATTCTTGGGGTTATGTCATTAATATATAGAGCGCCAGCCATCATGCTTCATTTGTCGTAACGTGCTTGCCTTTGCCCACCTTAACTGTTTTCTGTACGTCTCGTCCATCACTATGAAAAGCGTCTCATTCTTAGGAACGCCAAACTCTACATGAATTTCTACTGCGAAGTTCCATTTACTTAGCGCTATTTCCGGTGTCTACTTGGGCAGGAGTTTGTTTCGTATATGTCACTCTTATACCACAACCCTTAGTGTAGGACGATCGACCAGCGACAGCCCATGAATCATGTATAAATCGGCTCCGTCAATGCATTTAAAGCAAGCCCATGCGCAAAGTCCACGTCCAGCATGAAATTCAACGGCATTTCTACGAGCGTACCCCTCACTCTATCCAGTGACTCCTTCAACTCCCTCACGCCACCTGGGAACTCCTCACGGACAATATGCCCGTACTGATACTTCCCCTTACCCGCCGGCAATGTGTACTTCCCGTGCTTGTCGGGGGTTACAAAGTACTTGGAGTAGAACTCCTTGTACTGGTCCCAGTTCCGGACTCGGTCATCGGGCACGCAGTGGAAGGCTTTGGCGAAGACGTCCGTGTTGGTTTTTGCTGTAGAATTCCAGAGGCTCTCAAAGCCAGTGGAGAGGGGGTCTTGCACAAGAACATCAGAGGCAGAATTCCAGTCATAAGTATTGGGACCTTTATTGACGGGCAGGAAGTTTGCTGTCGATTTGGTCCAGTCTTGTGGTGGGAGCAGGCCGAGATGCTTCCTGAATATTTCACGTCTCAGGCTGGCGGCGAATTGGGCCGCCTTGAATGGCTGGCCATTCATCTTCGAATCCACGAGAGTAGAGTCTTCGATGACTACCGCAATCTCAGAATCGTGGTATCCGAGCTGGGAACGGTCGTTGAGGTTGGCACTGCCACAGATCACAACGCGGTCATCAGCGATAAGGAGCTTTGTATGGATATACAGCTCCTCACTGACAAAGGCATTCATTTCATCTTCTGATCCCGACCAGGGGATATCCTTGATGGATGGCCCATTTTCCATATAGCAAGCACTAACGCTGTCGTATTTCGTCTCATACTTGCTAGCCACTTCTGAAGCAGCCTCTTGATATTTATCAAGGTTAGCGTTTGGTTGGCCTTCCACCGCTCCTGTTTCGTATCCTTTTCCACCGTAGCCGGCACCAACAATATCGTCGTGCTCCATTTGGGCATCTTTGTAATGAACGTGGCTTGCTTTCTCGACCTCTGCCATCATTTCATTGGCGTTAATTCGATCATAGTTCCGTAGATTGTAGAACCTGATATAAATGCTTGGATCAGGTACACCTGCTTTCTTAAGTGCTCCTAGTATACTAGTATCGCCTCTACAAATTGAGTTGTATTGAAATTCCATGATTGCTCTGGTGCCAAGAGCATCATCAGAGTGAAGGTCACCGGCAAATCCGGGCACAGCAGGAATACAGATGATCATCTTGTACCTTTCATCATTCTTGTGCGCACGAAGAATGCGTTCGACAATGGCAGCTCCAATCTTGTTCTTGACCGGGTGCTGGCTGTCAGATGTAGCGGTAATGAAGAACTGATTCTCAATGTAGACATAGTGCTGGCTATCATGGATCACCTGTATATACGCATTGGCAATGGAGTGCTGCTATAGTTAGTACTGTGAAAGAAGGCAACCGGATTTCAGACTTGCCTCGGTAGGGACGCCATTGCTCCATTCCGTGCAGCTCCTCACCAACTGAATAGAGATGCCCGATGTGTCTTGACCTGGCGTAACCGCAAGAATCTGCTTGGGCACGGTACCACGCCTAAGAGGCATGTGAAACCAGCTATGCCTCGTAGACGCTCCTTTTGCAACATTGGAAATATGTCCATTGAGCTTGTAGTAGCCATCCGGAATCTGAGCTGGGGTTAGGGATAGAGCTTGATATTTCGAATCTGTAATATATGTCTCGTTGTAAATGTAGTTCCATCTCTGGACAAAGTGGGCCCGCAAGTCCTCAACCATGGGACCTTGAATACAGAAGGACAGGTCCGACCATCCTATTCTGGAGCTAATATTCCGATCCAACTTATTCTCGTCATATTGAGTGACATTTTCGAAGTCGTAGATCCGCGCATTGTTGTAGTCTTGCCCAGGAAACAAGCCAGCATCAACATTAGTAGGGTGAGAGTCAGCAATTGAATGCTGATGAGTATCCCAACGGCCAAAACAGAGGTCCAATCCGCCCATGAAAGCAAGCTTTCCATCAACAAGCAACAACTTCTCGTGGTGCGCCCAGTACAATATAGCATCATGACTAAAACCATAAAGACTTTTCAGGCTTTCTTCGGGAAGCTGGCAGATGTCCAAGCCTTTGAGAGCTACCTTTTTAAGATCCTCCAGAACGGCAGCTTCTAGGATCTCTCCATCCAGAACGTGTTCTGGATGACGGAATAACTTGATCTTTGGATGTGATGGCAGCTCGAGCACCTTCTTGGTGTGCTCTGAGTCCACTGAGAGTAGTTAGTTTAGATGGCTCTCAGGAGCAAAATTAGAATGAAAACTCACAAGTCAGTACACTTGGAACTTCCTTGTACACGATGATATTTATATCCACACCGCGATTAGCGGCGGCAAAAAGCATACGGTCAAGTCGATATTGAGCGTTTGCTGATGGAGGTCGACGCAAGTACAGCTCAGGGCTCAACCACCAATCCAAAATCCAGATGCTCTCCTTGGCCTCTTCCAGAGCGATTGAGACAGCCCAGAAATAGCCGCACCCGTCGACGAAAAATTTGGCCTCATTTCCATGTCGCTGAGGTGCAAAACTATGAAACCGATTTTCAGTCCCCGTGTGCAGCTCATGGCATACATCGCCAAGATCTGTATGAGAGTGTTTGAGCTGAACTTGAACAGAAGCTTTCTTCGTGATATGCAGTCGCTCTTCGAGGCGCTCGATGCCGGCTTTGACCTTGTCGATGAATGCCATCTTAAATAGAGCGTTGCTGCATGTGTGTTTTCTTGCAGAGCTGAACTTTATCTTATGTGGGCTGCAACTGCGGCGCAAACAGCTGACCCGTCTGCATCACGGTGACATGAATCCCTGTCGGAATTAGAATCATGGCGCAATAAACTAGGCCGACAAAGCATAGATACTCAGCCTCTGCAGGAGTCATTTCAGTTAACATACAAGTTCAATTCACATAATTTCAATCTTTATGCTTACAAGGCCAATAATGCTCTATACTGAGAGCGGGACGGTCTGGGGATCCATTGATTAGTCAAGGCGTGAGAGGTCATGAAGCTGCTGACGCCGCGATGCGGTTCTCTTGCAGAATTAGGATATCTTACGTTGTCGAATCCAGAATATTGGAAGTAGGTTTGGCGGGGGTTAGTGCCCAGAGATTCGGGATAAAGATCTAGAAGTGTAACCAGTTCTACCCTCTTCAACTCATAACTATTAAGATTACTATGTTAAGTGGATGTGTATCATCACTGTACCGTTGGGAAGCTGAAGTTCCCATATAATTATCTGCTCGTGCTAGAATAGAAGAGGAGTCAATTTCTTTAAGCTGCAGTGCCTTTTTCTGTTTGTTGATTATATTGCAATGGAGGCTTTCTAAGATACTAATGTCGGTTGTGCTCCAGACTTGGCACAAAATGCATAGTGAGGTGAGAGGATGGGTTACTATACATATCCTTGTGGTACAATGCATACCATTAAATATACGTTTGGACATTAATTTTATTTCGTGAGTGAGGTAAATTTTCATCGATTAAGACTACGTGACTATTTGCTTGACTGTGTGCTACACATTGCAATCTTAATTAAGTTTACAAGCCTCTTCCAACATTCGGCATTTTAACTTTCCACCCGGAACCAGGAGATAGGCTACAGTAGGCAGTAACTATTCATCAATCATGTACGAATAGACTCCTTTAGAGGAATCTCTCCATAGTAGGAGTTTCGAGGGCAGGTGTGTCGATGTTCATCGCCATCCCTTATTTTCACCTTTCGGAACACCAAACCAACATCTTTCCTAAGAGTGTCCCAATGGGCTTGATGAGAAACTTTCTCAATCTTAAGATAGAGGTGCAGATCGACGCTTGGTTAAGGGTAGGGAGTTCTTGCAGCGAATATTCTCGATTTGGCCATCTCTGACTTGACGCTGATAGAGATGGTGAAATAAAGGGATCAACCCGCTCTTGGACGTTTGTGATCGTCCGCCTCTCCAGGGCCATGGCCATTCACGCCTTCATCCTCGACCTCGTCTCGTATCCGCACCCTCCCCGCACCCTCCCCTAAGCTCTCGTCATTACTTCCACCAATCCAATTCCCATCTTCATCGAAGTACTCGGACACATTCTCTGATGTAATCCACCCGCCACTGCCAGGAAATGGCGGAGGCAGGCCGCCATCTGTCGTACCCCTCTGTATACCAGGAAGGCCGCTGATGCCTTCGTATCCTACGTTACCCTCGAACATAATCCTGTTATCCCCGCCATCCTCATCCATCTCTTCGTCCTCACCATATGAGGGATTTGGGTGAAGGTTTGAACAGTTAGCGACCGCCTCGAAAATGACTTGGATGTCTGTAGTCGTCGTGTCATCTGCTGACGTCACGCTGGGAAATAGTGTTATTTCAACAAAATCAAGGTCGTCATCATCGACAGCGTTGGGGTAGTCCGATAACTCCAATTGCATGTATAACCCTTGCACTTGCCTAGATGAGTCTGCAGGATCCGCGCCAGTTTGAATTGCGTGGAGGGATATCGTAGGGTAGGGTATTGAGATGCCAATAGATTTACTTGGATTGAAGAGGGTGAGATTTCTGAACGTAGGTCAGAGTGGAATAGAAATAGAAGGTAGAAAGTAGGTCTAGCAAGGTGTAATATAACCTGTACACTAGCGGACTTACTCGGAGCTTATGTACGCATCTAGTACTTCCGTAACGGTTGTACTACTCGGATTGTCTCCGCTTTCAGCCTCTTCCTCTGGCTGGTCCCTCAAAATAGCCCTTCTCTGGGGGAATATTGGGAGCCTTGAGGCATTGCTTGAGAGTGCAGCAGCTCTAAGTCCAACAGAATGGCAATGGAGGACTGGCTTCGCGCCGTAGAAGCTCGCGGGGGTCTGGGACTGATGCACCGCGAGTGGTGTGAAGGAATCCAGTGCTGGAGGGGTGTGTATTATAGCAGGAGGCATTCCGAAGAGATTTGCTGACAGAATTGAGACGGGCTTGATACTGGAGATGCTAGCACATATGGGAAATATGGCTGAGCAGCTTCGAAGACGTATGGAATGCTTGGTATAGTCTGTTGAGGTTGGAGGAAGCGCATGCTTCGCAAGGCTGAAATTTCTAAGCTAGGTGGATGTAAACAGGCACTAATCCTAAAGTGCCTTAGTGTAGCCGTTGCCTTCCCTCACGCACTCGCCGTTCTCGGACCTACTACTCTCTCACTTGAAGGTGGAATTTCTCAAGAATGTCGCATAGTAGTGGTATGCAACCAAATGGACTAGTGGTCCAGACCCATATTATTATAGCGACTGTTCTTACTCTCAGGTGGGCTGCCTACTCAACGCTTCGCGGGGTTGTGTTAGTATCCCTGTGGAGAAAGGGTCCCCAGCTGATATGAAGTTTTTGGAGACATATCCCCAGTGGAGAAATATTTTGAAGGGACATATTATAGCATTGCCCAAATCTATAATACTTTCTAAAAGCGCCACAAGTGTGTTTCGCTACCAATTGCCGCCTCTTTCAGCCCTGTGGTGAAGAGGAACATTCCCAACGCCCATCTCTATTTCAAGAGTGCCATTCCCAGTGTATCATGATAACAATCATTTATTCCTGATGTTAACAAGTCGGGTGATGCTAGTTCCATCACTTAGAACGTCTACTTGCTCATCCACCATATAGCCATACCAGTAAGGTATTACGGCGAAAGTCAGATACCAGTACAATATACCAAACAAAATGCTGTCGACGTTAGTTGATATAGAAATAGTCACTCTTGCAAGACTTACATTCCAATACCTACTATAGCATACGTGGCGTAGAAGAAGCCCACGTCAGCATGGCCATCTGTAGGAGGAAAGAAAGGGGCGGCTATTAACGCGAAGCAGATGGCGATTCGTATCCAGACTGCTGGGAGCCATGCCTTGAACGGCCTTTTGAGATCGCTTCGTTTCCATCGGAGCCAGATGAGACCAAATGAAGTAGCTAGTGCTGCAAATTGACCGGGATAGCCTTCTACGTCAAGAATGAAGTTATACACATCCCCGCGAGGTGGAAGAGCAATAACTAGAAATGACGGAATATAGTGGACAATAAGTCCTCCCAATGGTGCTCCGAATGGTTTTGAAGACGAAAGAAGACGGGAATATGGGAGAAATCCTTGGCGTGCGATTTCTTGGTTTACACGAGCCTGCGACATGTTAGCTGAGCAAATACAGTGCGTATACCGAACATACGTGTGTAAATGTCACAACCATGACATTTCCAGCCGCCGAGATGGCAATGGCCAATGGTAGAACAGTTCTTCCAAAATTCAGTCCGAAGACCCTCTCGAAAAACAATGCGGCAACTAGTTGCCCACTTTCTTTCACCTCGTCCAGAGGCACCACTGAGAAGTATGCGATATTTACCAGCAGATACAGCAAGCAGGCCGTGAGAAGCGAAGCAGATGCCACAGTTCTTAATGTTCGAACCGGATCCTTGACCTCGTTGAGCACATTATTAAGGTTCTGCAAACCTGTGTATGAATAGGAGACCTTGAACAAGGCCGTCGATAATGCCCCCCATTCCCAGTTGGAGCCTTTCCATAACCCGTCCCAGGACACCGTTTGGAGTGCAGGTGCATCACCGGCCGTCCTCACCTGGAAGAGCACAACATATAGGCCAGTGAGGCTCATGAACAAAATCAGACCCACCTTAACCCAACCAAGAAAGTTCTGTATCCAGATACCAGTTTTCAAGAAGCAGCCGTGGATGATTGTAATGGCTGTCAAAAGGCCCAGCGCCAATGCTTTGTGGGAGAGTTCGGAAGGTTCGATTCGAAGGGCGAAGAGCACATATTCGCCAAATACGATGCAATTGCTGGCAGTAAAGCCAAGCAGGACGGCATGCACAGTGACGAGAGTGGAGGCTAGGAATCGAGGATGGCGGTATGTGAATTCGAGGTAAACCTTGTCACCACCCGAGCGAGGGAGCATGCAACCATACTCTAGGCCCACTATCAGAGCGCAGCCAGAGATCAAGGCACCACCTACCCAGAGGAGCAAGGACAGTCCGACACTGCCAGTGGCCTTGACGATGGAACCCGGCGTTGCAAAGATGCCACTACCGATGATACGGGAGATAACGAGAATGTAGGCGCTGGTCCAAGAGAGATTACGGCCCAGTGAAGCCGTCTCCGGCAGGACGGTGTCCTCGATATCGCGGGTAGGCTTGATATTATCATCGGTATCGTCGCTAGGAGGGGATGAGAGGAGAGGTTGCTGGGCGTCATCGATTTGGTGTGTGGGATGCATGGCGTGTAGTAGGTAAGTTACAAGCTCCGGTATAGCGATGACTGCAATAGTCAGTGATGAATGGCCCTGGGTCGGGAGAGTGAGTAGGGGGTGAAATCACAGCCTATCTGCAATCTTACAGTGTAAGCTCAGAAGAGCTGTTCATCTGCAACATCACCCAGCTCTCTCACCCATGGTCATGCGAGGGAGTCTTCTGTCGACATTTCGATGGTTATACATGAGCATTTTTGTAATGAACGATAATGGGGCGAGGGGCGCATATGCCGCGATTTCTCATCAGGCTCACTCCCACCCATCAATGGCCAGCTTTCAGCAGACTAGTCTGAGACACAACAAGAGGTTAATGATGCCATCTCGGGAGGGCGACTCCTCATCGCGTCGGGGGTCTCGGCTTTAGGTGGGTGCCATCCAGGGCAGGAATGGCGTGCTTGCCCCTGAGCTCCACTACCTGCACCTCACAGATATATCCTCACATATACTTAATGGGCATATTTATGTACCTTCCTTCACTCGATGGAAACATTGCAGACAGGATTCTACTGACGAAGCTATCCGTTAGAGCGCAGATGTCACTGATGGGTTGGACGGAGCTGGTGGTCAACTGAATGTTAGGAGAATACGCCGTTGGTAGTCCTAGACGGGGGCTCTGCGGAAAGGATTGCTGTATGGGCGCAAATTGGGATCTAGTTGCCGGCGGATGCTCTGCGGGCGGGGCCGCATTTCTTTCTGCCCTGTCGGCACATCCCCATTTATATCACTGGGGGGTCGAGAAGTCGAGAAAGTCGATCTTTTGGTTTATCTGATTTACCTTCCATACATATTCGTCCTCATATATGGATATACTTTAGCACTGTCTATGAGAGATGATCGATCGCCCGCCTGCCTTACCCTATGAAGCGGCCCACGCTGAGGGTTATGAGCTCGAGGTTCTCGCAGACATTGCCAGCCACGAGTACGATGACCTCGAGAAGTACGGTCAAGCTGAGCCATCAAATACCTTGTCCAGTTGGGGACGTGCTGATGCACATCCACCAGCTACATCGGGTACGTGCGGTGTTTCGCCTGGCGAGTTGTGACTTCTATACAGTTATTGATTGTTAGAGTAATGTCTCCGATCAATAAGGGGCAGAGCAAGAGAAGTGGTCACGGGTTAGGATGTTGACGAGCGAGTGCGGTCAACCGAGACCAGATATTTTTCTGCATCGCCATCTTTCGCGCAATACGATGTGCATATGAAGCTCATTATTTTGGAAGACTCCTTATTGTGTGTCTGATCGTTCAAGTGGGCGAAGGCGTGATGTGCCGTATCGATTCGCAATCTCACGTGACGCATATCGACGAAGGGGAAGCAGCATTGCGGTGTATCTGAATAATATCCACATGGAAGATATGTGTATATGCGATACGCATACACAAACAATCGCGGCATTGACATTTACTCCATCTTCTGCGATGCCCGCTCTCAGCCCGACCTTCAATTCCAATCTCATCCTTGATTTCAGAACTGACAGCCCCCAGTTCCCACAGCTTCATTCCTATCTCCTGCGACCTTCTGGAACCCAGTCCGCACCGTCCCGACCACCATGAGCTCTCACCAGCACCAGACAACTCACCATCACACATCCCCAACCCAACCAGACTTCTCCACCTACGCACAACCCCCTCCGCCAGCACCACAACCCACGGGATCCCAATATGCCGCTTCCGTGACATCCAGCGGCTCCGAGCGCCTCACCGCCGATGAGGCCGAGCTGCGAAGGTACTTTACTCCTCCCTTTCTCCATGTCTCTTTTTGCAGCAATTAATCTCATATCATCAGGCAGCGTAACACAGCAGCTTCGGCGCGGTTCCGCGCGAAGAAGAAGCGGCGCGAGCAGAGCTTGGAGCGGGGCGCAGGGGAGAAACGCGAGCGGCTTCGAGAGCTAGAGGCGCGGATTAAGGAGCTGGAGGTTGAGAATGGGTGGTTAAAGGACCTGATCATGGAGACGACCGGGAGTAAGAGGAGGGAGAAGGGGGTGGGGAGTGATGCGGAGGAGAGGAGTGGAGAAGGGGAGGGAGATGTGTTGGATGAGGAGAGGAAGGGAAGGGAGAGGAAGGATGGGGTTGGGACAGGAAGGGACTGAACTGACGTGTGCGTGTTACTGTCCTAGTGTGGGGTACCTTGGCGTAGGCGTTGTGTTTGGGATGGGACAACGAGGGGAAGAGGAATGGGAATTCACGATGAACGATTCGGATGAGAACAATGATAATATGGGGTATCGGAGTAATAAGATACCTGATCCATTTACCTTAGCCATCATTCATTTCACTCGATCATTGCTCTTAAGGTCGATTCATGGATACGTCTCATTGGGTTCGCAATATCTCATTTCTATCGTCAAAGCCATACAGGAATCATGTCCAGGCATGTACAATCGCCTCGTTATCTTTTGCGGTCTCTGTAGTGTTTTGTTAGCGGTGCTTAAAGCGCCATCACCTTAGGTAGAGGACAGGTTTACTGACGTGCTCAGCCGTCTCGACAGTAATTGTAACCCCTTATCATTATCTGCCTCTCTGCTTGCCCTCTCCAATGCCTGCGCCTTGCTCTCCTCGCTCTGTCGCGTAACCTCCTCGTGGCTGGGCGGTAACCGTTCGTTCTGCAGATCAACCTTCCGCGCATCTTCGAAGCTGCTGATAGCGTTCTTGATGCCCTCAGCACCGAGCATGAGCGTGCCTGCAGGTAGGCGACCGCCAGAAGCTGTCTTCAGCTCCGTCACACGCTCGGACTCCTCTCGCAGGACCTGAAAAACGCGGGAGAGGCGGCCGATGGCCAGTATCTTGTTCTTGATGGCGCGGCGCTTGTAGTCGATCGACTCGGGATCTATTGAGCCCGATATAGGCGGTGAGATCGGGCCGGGCGTGATGGCGGACGGTGTTGCGTCTTCCTTTAACTCGTCCTCAGAGCATGTGCTCAGGATAGCAATCAACATATCCGTGATCTTCTCGCCGACGAATGGCAGCGACCAGGTGAAAACGTCCATGAAATTCGGGAGCCAGTAAGGGTGTGGCGTGCAGTTGAACTGTCTGATGTTCATAACATTGTTCTCATATTTAAGGACAGCCGCCTTGTTATTATAGACATCCAGGTAGTTAGGAGCGGAGAAGATGGTCATAACACTTGGGAATCCGGTGGTGCGAGTCTTGCGATACATTCTATATCCAGCATCTTGAGCTTCATGAGCACGAATGATTGAGAGTAGATTGTTCTTTTCCAAGAAGTTGCATGCCGCGGGGTATGAGAAGAAGTAGGAGCATCCTCGAACGTGGTTATGAATAAAATATTCTGATGTCTTCTCTTGTCCAAATTCTTCTAGCGGATCGGCCCAGAGGATGTCACACATTAAGCCTTGCGTAGGGGGTTCACGGAATCGATCAATCTGCACACGTCAGCATGCCGTTGGCACGCGTTCAGAAACAACTTACGCTCTTCAGGTCATCGAGGGTATGCAATTCGGGGCTCAGTCCACCGTGAATACACAAGAACTGCTTGTTCATGACTGCCGCCAGAGGGAGCGAGCAGAAGGACTCCACGCAAGCGTCGTATATCTTCTCTGAATACTTATGCTTGCACTCCAGCTTGAAGGTGAAGTAGTCGGTCAAATGCCTGCACTCGTGGTTGCCTCTCAGAAGCCACAATGTGTCTGGATACCATATCTTCAGCGACCAAAGGTAGAGCACACACTCAATACTAAAATAACCCCTATCGACATAGTCTCCCAAGAAGAGATATCGCGTCTCGGAAGGGTCGCCGCCAACCTCGAACAACTTCATCAAATCGTAGTACTGGCCGTGGACATCGCCACAGACCGTAATGGGTGCATCCATCTCCAGGAGATTGGGTTCTTGCCTCAAAATCTTGGTGCCTTCTTCAATGATGTACAGAGCTTGCTCCTCTGTAAGACGACCTTCTCGGTAGAAGTGTTGCTTGAGGAAGGCGAGATCAGGTTTCGAGGGGTCCTGGCGAGAGAAGAACTGGTCATCTGTTGGTGGGTGCATAGCAGGTGCTTGAACATCTGATTTTGTACCTTGTCAGCATCTTCAACTCTGACGATATGCGCGGCTGTAGTGATGTATAATTACCTTTGCACACTCTCTCCAATGTGCTTACTTGACTGCCATCTTCCATGGTATGGAGGGTGAAGTCAATCTCAGGGACTGGTTTCTTCTGGCTGATCGCCCGGATCGCATTATCGACCTGGACCCTGTTGGCAGTGCCATCAGTCATAGCGGACTGATCCTCTCCATCCATGATTAAGGGTGGCTAGGCACACGAGCAGAACTCTCGTGGCGGGCGTGAAAGGAGCGGCGAAGCAGAAGATCGGGAGACAGCTGAGTCGTTTCCAGGTTGAATAAAAAGATGAGGATGGATATGGGTGTGCGAAACGGGGCTCTTCGTGGGGGGCAACACGCGCTCAACTGTCAAGGTTTCGTTGGAGCAAGAGAGTGACGATGGTTGCTAGCCGTGGTGTCGTGATATGCCATACGCTGTAACGTACACTCTGCCACAGCCCACGTCGTCACTGGTTGTCTGCTGGGTAGGGCTGAATTGAGAGAGTGGTGTTGAGGGGAGAATGAACGTCCGTCTGCGGCGTTGGTAGATCGAGTAGGTAAGCTTTCCTTAGCGCTGCAACGGGGCTGTTGGTTAGATCGTGTGCGTCAAAACGCTGGGAGATAGGTCGCAGGCGGTCAAGTAGTAAATCTGCGTCACGGTTCGTACAATGTTGTTTTGACGGCCAGCGGTATCAGGAGCGAGATTGAATTCGAGAAATATAGCAGCAGGTTGGTCCCCTCTTGCTGACTACTCCGCATCGCGAGGAACGAGGCAGCAAGGCTGAACGAACATTGCCAACCACCCACCAACCACTCGTCGGCGTCGCCGGTCATACATACGGCCATACATACGGACATATCTATACAACCTGTGATCTTCATGCTGCAGTGATATGACTGGCAGCAGCAGGTCTTGCGAAAACTCTGTGCATCACCCTCGACTGCAACAACGATGCACGATAACCGTATGCCACTTCCGAGACCCACCGCGATGCCGCCTACACTGACTGACTGACCGCACAAATAGGCCCTCACCCACTGCTTGCCCAAGTCCCGTTGACAGTGTCGCCATTTGTTTCTCTCCCAACAGCTACTACTCTTCCATATACATACAAGACGTTGCCGTCGACGCTTCCGCCATCGTCAACGGGAACGTCTGTTTCTGCTGAGGAGAAAACCAAATACGTGGTTTCCCCTTCTGGCCATGCGGCCCATCCAGACGAGATAATTGCCTCCTGCAAGTCTCTGAGGGCGTTCATCCAGAAGGTGCAAGATGATGCCGATAGGGAACTGAAAGCTTGGCAGGAGGCCATTGATGCCAGAGACCTGGCCGAGAAGCGAAGGGTCGCCCCTGGATGGCTCGACAGCGATGCTCGGATTCTGGAACCAGAGAGGAGGAACGTATCTGGTGGGGCTTCTGGCTCAGAAATGGCCCAGAAACATCATCTCATGGACGCTGGCGTATCAAGTGCTGATGCGCCAATGCTGCAGCATACTCCTGTTGCTGCACCGAACAGCGACGGAGATGAACTAGATCGAGCATTTGGTAGCCTCCGCCTACACAGTAGATAGCTTAATTAAAGCAATAAATCCAGGCTCCTGTCGTTGTGAAATGGAATCCCGTGTCTTTGTATTGCCATATTCCCAAGGCAGAAATCAGGCCGCAAACGACCTACTTTCAACTCCCCTTCAACTGTGAAATGCTTCTGCGTGCGCAACAAAATGCCACCGCGATTACCAAGGCCGCTAATTGGGCTGTCGCGAGTACCAATTAGTGCACAGGGCCAGCAGATATGTACAATCTGCTTCCTGTCTCGGTCCCTGGCTTCCGCCACTCGAATTAGGCGGTCCCATATTCGACAGCTCAAGGAGTATCAAGTTCTACAATCCCGAGTGCAATCGACTTTAGCCAGTGCATCGATTTCTGATGGAGAGAATATTCCCGCGCAGAAGAACCGTCGAACAGAGCTTAGGGATGCACTGCAAGACTTACAGAAGCATGCTGGGAGCTACGTGAATATTTCTCGTCTGCAGCTTGCGCTGCGCGGGCTGGAGCAGAGTCCAGGCCAGGAAACGATCCGCATTGCAATACTGGGAATTGCGGATGGAGGAGAATCCCTAAAGAAGGCAAAGCAACTATTGAGATCTGTTGTTGCCGACCCTTTGAAGGATGAGGAAGAATGGGAGCGACTTTTGCTAGAGGACCGCTCAAGTTCGAGACCTCTCCTTCTGAACCTTGGAGGTGAGATTAGCGAGCCTGAGCAGAATAATAGGCTGGTGCAAGTACTGCATGTTTCATCGCCTACGTTGAATGGCCACCGATTAGAGATTATGGTGCTGGAAATAGACCCGCCAACAACTGGTGCTGTCGGTGAGGGTGGAGGATTTGAGAATGCAGCGTTGGTTCCGACAATGGAGATTCCTACTTCATACACTGGGAAGTATACACCGGTCACAACGCCTGTACACAAAGCGCTTGTTGTAGCAGATGGAATTATAGGCGCTGCTACATTGATATCATATCCTATCGACTCGAACAAAGGTATGATCGGGACAGCAGTGGATCTCCGAGTCTTTGACGAGCGCTCTGATCTCCCATTTTATGTTATTGATGTTGAAAAAGGGGTCAAGGCTCTAGGTCTTCTACGAGAAAGCATCCATAACTCATTGGAATATGAGCGAAACTGGTCAGGCTCTGGTTTGCCAGCAATCTCAGACTGGCTGAAGACTGGCACCTCCCCGACACCGGGCTTAATGAAAGGCTCATTAAAGAGCCTGGTTGACTCTGTTCTACAGAATACTAGCCGAGCACTCCAGGCTGAGCAGTCACGCAAGCTAAGTGCAGCACTCTCCAACAAGCTATCATCAACAGAACTAGATTCCCTCCGTAAGGGCTTGTCGCAATGGGCGGAACGGGCGCACAACGAGCTCCGAGATCAACTGGATATCGCCTTTGGGGGTCAAAGATGGAGAAAACTGGGCTGGTGGAAGCTGTTCTGGAGAGTCGACGATGTCTCCATGATTGCGTCCGATATACTGAGCCAGAGATTCCTGACTAATGCAGAGAAAGAAATCATCTACCTTGCAGGACGGATAGAAGAGTCGGGCATCTTCAAAGACATCCCAGTGTCTTTTAGCGAGAACTGGGCGTACAAGCCGGTCACCGAACGACCCGTTGAACCTGGTCCTCCGCCACCCACAATTCAGAGTTTGATGGGGATGCCGAAGGATGATGTCCCCGTCAAATCTCCTCCAAGGCCCTGGCCTCTGCACATTCCTGCCACGAGAACGTTTTTGTCCACGGAAACAGTACCTGCTTTGCAAGCTTTGGCACAGAAGCTTCTCTTCCAGGCCTTAACAGCATCGACATTCACAACGGCGCTGGCAGGGCTTATATATGTGTCTACAGTTTCTACAAGTGTATACGAAGCTGGTGCAGTGGCTGCACTGGGAATTGTCTGGAGCCTCAAGAGGATGCAGGGAAAGTGGGAGATGGCTCGGAAGTATTGGGAGGGTGAGGTGAGAGAGGAGGGCCGAAAGGCTGTTAGAGGGGTTGAGGGAGTCGTGGCGAACGTGCTAACACAGACAGATAAGCCATTGGAGGGCGCCGAGGAGTTTGACGTGGCAAGTGAAGCTCTTAGGAAAGCTGAAAAGGCCTTCAGCGCCTGTAAATAGTGCACTGTACCATCAAAATAGTCTTCGAAACCAAAGAAGAGATATAATAAGTGTCACGTGCAATCTGCGCTAAATCTCCGAAGTCCAAGGTTGCTAACCGGGATCGTCGAAAGCGACCTCTAAGCTGCTTTACCACAATATCTTTTTTTTTTCTTGCAGGACGCATACATTTCCTTTGTTAGCTGCGCAGGTCAGTCGCACAAGGTATTGTTTCATCGTGGCGATGGCCCAGGCGGAAGATAATAAGCCGTCTGGCCAAGATCGAGATGTGACGGCCGAAGAGCTTCCTACGAAAGATGATCGCGATTCCTCTGAAGATGCGGACCATTCCAGACACGCGCCAGAAGGCAGAGATTACCCCAGCGACTCTGAAGAGAATGCAGAATTGGTGGAGGGGCACAGCAAAGAAAAGGAACTGATCAACGATACTGGAACTACGGATACCCCTCCATTACCCGAAGAATCGATCCCTCCACTCCCCGCAGTGGCACCGCCAGGTTCCGTTGAGAAGGACGATGGCTGGGAGCCGATATGGGAAGAGTCAGCACAAGCATTCTATTTTTACAACCGTTTTACTGGGTTGACTCAATGGAACAATCCCCGTGTGCCTGAAGTGTCAGCTGCTGGGCCACCTGGCGTTGAGCCGCCTGTCAGTCGCGCGAAGGGAGTGCCCGTTGCAGGTGGCTATAACCCGGCGATTCACGGTGACTACGACCCAAATGCGTGGTATGCAAAAACTGCAGCCGCCGCCGAGGAGCAGCAGGCTCAGTCGCAGGCGCTGAGTGATCCTGCAGATACCTATGCGGCAACGGCTGCATTCAACCGCTTCACGGGAAGGTTCCAGAATCCGGATCTTAAACCGGAGAATTTCAACGACGAGAACAAGAGCCGGCGACAGCTAAACGCCTTCTTTGACGTGGATGCAGCTGCCAATAGTCACGACGGGCGGAGTCTCAAGGAGGAACGTAGTGGAAAGAAGCTGAGCAAGGCGGAGCTGAAGTGGCACAAGGAGAAGCGGAAAGCAAAGAAGGAAGAGAAGCGACGAGCGTGGTTGCGGGATTAACAGCATTTGGTCTCTGTATTCTGTCATTGCTTGGCGTTTTGGTGGTGGGATTGGAATTTGGATTGGGGATAATAACATATGGGCGATGGGAATATGGAGCAGCATCGGGTTGTTACATGCCGTTTTTGGTACGGAATAATGGTACAATACACCAGAGCGGGTAGTATAGGACCGAAACATACATTATCTCAGCCTCAAAACGAATCTCTCTCCCTTAGACCGCGGCCCAGCCTCGTCTTACCCGCGCCTGGTCGGCATGGGGATGCATCTGCCGCATCAGGATCAACCTCACATCATGATATCTCAAAATCCCCGCGAGCATTCATATTCTCCACAGTCGTCGCTACAACGCTGACATAGAGAAGGACCATCATTTAAGATCAGCTTCAACAGACAAATCAGTACTGTCACATATTTTTTTAATGTTCAAAAATTTCACTTGCGCCCTTGCAATCACGACATCGATTCGGTTCGGTCCGGCAGGCAAAATCGCACCAAAATACCCACCAGCGCCAATGCCGACCTTTTCCATGACCACAGGAATACATATCACTAGGCCTAAGACGGGTCTGACCCGAAATGCCCAGGAAAGTTCAAGAATCATGGGAAATGGCGTTTGCCAATATTTTACAATAAATATAGCACGCCTGTGGCCGATTGGTACCTCTTCTCTCTCGGCATTTCCTCTCGTGTGGATATCCTCACGTGATTTTATAACCCCCGCGAGCTGGCTATAGCGTTCATCATCCTTCGTTTGAGTTTGTAGGTACGATATCTCCCTATGTCGGGAGTCAAGGGTCAGTCGAGTGGAGAGAGCAGTTCGGAACCCACATTGCAGAAAGTTTATGGTTTTGACGACGCACTGGTTTCGCCTCCAAGTGAAGGTATAGG
Source organism: Oidiodendron maius Zn (assembly GCA_000827325.1). NCBI lineage: Eukaryota > Fungi > Ascomycota > Leotiomycetes > Myxotrichaceae > Oidiodendron > Oidiodendron maius. The sequence goes on along the minus strand of KN832875.1, from coordinate 138,077 downwards.
TATGGTTATGCTGATTCTAACTAAACATACTGCCAATTGCTAAATTCATTGAAGGAAATGGCGACACTTATATCACTAGCTCCGAACGGCGACAAGTTGGCTTCATCTCTGCCGTCTTCCTCATGTTCAACCGAATGGTCGGCACGGGCATATTTGCTACGCCTAGTGAGATCCTCTCCCTCTCGGGATCGGTGGGGCTCGCTCTCTTCATGTGGGTGGCCGGCATGCTCATCGCCTTTGCGGGTATGGCTGTGTACATGGAATTCGGGACCGCCATTCCCCGGAACGGGGGCGAAAAGAACTACCTTGAGTACGTCTACAGAAAGCCCAAGTTCCTGGCCACGGCCATGTATGCGGCCTATGTAATACTGCTGGGTTGGGCTGGGAGTAACTCTGTCGTCTTCGGCGAGTACATTCTCAACGCTGCGCAGGTCGAAGTCAACCGCTGGAATCAGCGTGGTATCGGACTGGCCTGTATTACTGCTGCATTTCTGATCCATGGCTTGGCTTTGAACTGGGGTTTGCGGTTGCAAAACTTCCTTGGTGTAATAAAACTACTGATTTTGATCTTAATTATTATTTGCGGATTTGTAAGTTTGCTTCACAGCTGACAGTTCTTCAAACTGACATCCTTAGGTTGCTTTGGGAGGCCATCTTCGTATTGATAAACCGGACAACTTCAGCAATGCATTTGCCGGCACGACCGGTAGCGCGTAAGATAATGATGAAATAATTTCCGTGCCATTTTGTACTAAATTGTTGAAGGTATGGAGTGGTTACTGCGCTATACAATGTCATCTGGAGTTACATTGGATACAGCAACGCGAACTATGCCCTCTCTGAAGTAAAAGATCCTGTTAGAACTCTTAAGAGAGCTGGTCCAGCTGCTATTATCCTGGTATCTATACTTTACATGTTGGTAAACGTTCGTATATCATACCCATTCCTGCGTATATCTTTTGACTGTTGCATTAGATTGCATACTTAGCAGCTGTTCCGAAAGCAGACATTGTAGGATCAGGGCGCATTCTGGCCGCATCATTCTTCCGCAATATCTTTGGCCCACGAGCTGAACGGGTCCTGTCCGTCTTCGTCGCATTATCTGCATTTGGTAACGTCTTGAGCGTGATCTTCTCTCAAGGTCGATGTAAGACGAAATACCCTACTCATGAATCCTAAGCTAATATTATAATAGTGGTTCAGGAAATCGGCCGAGAAGGAGTCTTGCCATTTTCAAAGCTTTGGGCCAGCAACAAGCCACTGAATGCGCCGTTCATGGGTCTCTTCGAGCACTGGTGTGTCTCGGTTATCATCATGCTGGCACCTCCTCCTGGCGACGCCTATAACTTTATTCTCAAGTACGTAAGCTATCCTGCCTGTCATATAAATCTTGCTGACACTGGCCTATAGCGTCATATCATATCCACTTGCTATCGTCAATGTCTTCGTGGCGGGAGCTCTCATTCACCTCTATCTACACCCATTCTTCGCCAGCCGCAATGGCGAGAGATGGCAGCCACCAATTCGTGCCACGCTTCCCGTAGCTGTCTTCTTCCTCTTATCTAATATCTATCTCGTGGTTGCCCCCTTCGTTCCTCCCGATGATGGCCAGAACGTATACGAGCACCTACCGTATTATCTGCACTGCGTCGTCGGTATTGGGGTTTTTGTGGCTGGGGCGATATATTGGCTATTTTGGGCTGTGATCTTGCCAAAGCTTGGAAACTATCAGTTGGTGAGAGAGAACGAGCTTATGGACGACGGATGGACACGACATGTATTCTCGAGGCGACCGCTGCTAGAGTGACGGAGATCTCGCTTCCAGATATGGACTAGATACAATAGAGATTGGTGGCATTATAGCCTCACCCTTAGGCCTAAGTGTCTCTACATATGAATATGTTATCTCCGTAGGCACTCTACACTCACTGCCTACCTAGGTATGCACAGTACCAAGTCGTGTCACCTGTCAGCACCTGCCAGGGGGAATCAATTTGGCGGCATTAAGCGAGACGGCCTTGGAAGCCTGGATATTAAGGCCACACATAGTAGAGATATTGAAACTGCATCCCATCCTGTCCCACCTCATTTCCAAGATCCATAGCAGCCATGACTTGATGAATTTTCCATCATATATAGTCGAGGAGGGATGTGATTGAGACGTGGGGAGGCTGTCTGACCTCTCTTCCGCCCCAACATGGACGATACGTCACCGTCAAGCTCGACTACGGCGGAACAGAAAGATGTCGCGGTGAAGCAAGCTGCATGTCTAAATTGTCGGCGAAGCAAGATCCGGTGCCTTCGGAATGCTGAGGATACTATATGTAGACGATGTGCTCAGACAAACGCTCGATGTATAATTCCAGATTATCACGTGGGCCGGAAGAAGGGCATCAAAAAGTGAGTGCAGATCCTTCCGGCACATGGCCTGGAGCTGAGATGAGACAGCAAACGTGGTGGGCTGGATAAAGCTGTGTTCCGCATAGAACAGGCTATCAAGAAGTCTAGAACGCAGGGTAATCAGGCGGGAGGCGACCCAGAGGTCATTCATTTGCAAAACCTCCTTAATGAAGCCCACGAAGTCCTCGCGGGGCAGACTGTAAAGGACGCCCTGCCATCGCATCTTTCAATGCAAGACCCTGAGTCTCGTTCGAACAGACCGCCCGCATATCGTCCAGATCAGGTACGGCAATCGTTGCCACCGGTTGGAAACCCTTCGTCTGAGGATAACTATGCCGTTGACGATGCTGAGAATCCACTCCAACTTCTCGCCCGCGCATCTGATATCAGCACCCCACCATTTCAGCCATCTCACTCTTCCAATTTTTTGCCCTCTGCATCTGCTCAACTCCCTCCCCCGGATCCCCACTGGAAAGATGACCTCCAAGCATTTTTTGGTCCTTTCCGGCCGAGCCTGGATGTCGGAGAAGATGTTGATCCAATTAATCTGGGCCTGGTGACTTTCGAAGAGGCTGATGCTCTTTTCAATTAGTGAGTAATATGTACTTGGACAGTTAGCAAAGTAAGCTTCTGATTCATCCAGCTTTTATCAGAACTTGGCGCACACTAGATGGGGGTTAGATCAACTGCTTCACACCCCTACCTTTGTGCGGAATCAATCTGCGTTTCTCTTCACGTCAATTTTAGCCGCTTCTGCTCTGTTCATGCCATCCACAGCAGCGTTGTCGATGAGGCTCTCAAATCATTGTAGACATCTAGCACATGAAGCTATGAAGAAGAGGCACCGCTCACCCGAGCTTGTGCTGGCATACATGATCAATATTCCGTGGATGTCTCCTGGGAAGCACTGGTCAGATGATGAAACTTGCTCTTACATGGCGGCTGCATTGACAGTTGCTGTTGATATATCACTGAACAAGGTGATCGTCCCCTCACCTAGCAAGTGCCAAATCACTCCTCAAGTAGCACAGTCTGAGTGCATCACTGCTAAGAAGGCACTGGATATGGATGGATTCCATGATGTTGATCCATCATCTCCCTTGGGGAGAAGACTGCTAAGGCGTCGTGAGAGAGTCTGGCTCGCATTGTTTGTTCTCGATAGAGGGTATGTTCCTCCATTACCTGAATCTTAACTTAGCTAATACTTTCCTAGAGTTTGCATGGCCCGAGGAAGGAGCTACACAGTTCCTCTCACTCCATTGATTGAATCTTGTGATGAATGGCACAGTTGTGACATTGCAGATGTTTGGGACGGCTCTATAATATCCTCTGCCGTGTTGAGAAGAGACCTTGTATGATAACCTGAGATACGAATCATTTGGACGTGACTTACTGATCGTTAGGTCAATCTGGTCACGAATATCAATGACACGTGCCATCGAGATCGTCAAATAACTGCCTCTTTACTACAAGAGATGATCGAGGGCTTCTTCAATCGCTGGTATGGGAGATGGGCATTTGCAATCGGAGGACACAACAGCAACTCCATCCCACCTTACGTCGAGATTTTAGTCACGCACGGCAGATTATCTGTCTATAGTAGCGTGATCAATCACCCCACGGCTCCTCCAGAAGTGAAGCAATTCTTTCGATCGGCAGGCCTCTCATCGGCTTTGAGTGTCATGCGAGCCGCTGTTCAGGGCGAAGGGCGATTGAAGTCCATGCCTAACAACACTGTGATTATGATGTATGCCATTTTATTATCAGCTCTGAGCTTAACTAATATGGATCCAGATCCTTTGCCGCGATGATTTGCTTCAGGCTCAACACGCTGGGTGCGAATTCTAATCACAGCCTTGCGCCAAGTATTCGGATCCTCATTGAGGAGACCGCAGACGTGCTGGAGAGGATTGGTACGAATCCAAGTCATCGAAAAGGCATCTCTGCTCTTTATGGAAGACACCTTCGCGAAGTAACAGGAACTGGGGCTCGTAGACAATATGCTCCTCCTGAACCGCACCCTATGGCCGTGGGTCAGAGTGTAATGCATGCTCCACCGTACCCCGAGCCTTCCATGCCACGGTCCATGAATGTACAGCCCGTTCAATTCTCAGCCATGTCCGACGACCAGATCACCCAGGCGATCAGGAATGCTGAAGATGGACTTGGCACGGATCTAACAAGCTTCCAGTTAGATGAGCGGACTGGCCTTGATTGGCTGGACTGGTTTGACATGGATGTCACTGCATAGATGAGCATAGATGAGCATTGACACGATCGGAAAATGCATTATGAGCCACTAAATCAATTGCTATGATCCCTCAATTAGTGACCTCTTCAGGCTTTTTATCGGTTAGTCCAGCTGGACATTCAACTCTGTTAAGGTCATTTATCCTAGACTGTGATGATAAGACTTCAAATGGTCTTTGCCGTGATAAACAACGCAAACATTTGCAACAGTTGGTATGCCAAGAGATAGATAAAAAAAGTTCATTACTCGTTATCGGACCTTCGGTTTGTGAGCATCCAAGGTATTTGAACCGGCTACCACCTAGCCAGTTCTGCCTCAGCCCTTGGCCTATCAACTGCCGCTAATGCACCCTCTTGAAGGATATCATCCTGGATTTATTTGATTATAACAGCTCTAGTTCCTATGGAATCAGGTGAACGTACGGCGTTGAGCTAGACGCGGCGTCATACGTTATGGAATTGACTGAAGGCGATCATTTCTATTAGGAAGGTTTGCAGCCCTGTTGGAGAGGACCAATGACCCTCAGTACTCTTTATCTAAGTTCGGTTTAACTACTTTGCTGTATCTTGTTATATACCAATGCCACAGTCTATCGTTTGAGTTATATTATAGCTTGAATTATTGCCGTTAAATATGCAGTAATATGGGTATTAAGTTATATGAAGTGACAGCATAAGGCAAAAGAGAACCGGCCATTAATAGGTATTTTCCTAGCCGTAGAGACAGGAGAATGTATTTAATTTCTATTTTACATACTTCGCTACTCGGCTCCACAATGGTTCTTTAGGAGTCTGATGGAAGTCTTCAGGGATGCCAGAAGAGAGTCTTGAACAGGAACTTATGCGCCGCGAAGGAGATAACGGGGAATAGAGGGAGCAAGGCTGGCCCGCTTCTAGAGAGAGCACCACCAGAACCAACGAGCAGGCCAGGATCAATTGATGCCCGCCAGAGTCATTATACTGAGGTGCTGTGTTTTGAGCCTTCGTTGAACGCCCGACTCCGGGCCACGCGTAGCGTTTTGGTACCCAGATCTAACAAAGCCATCAGCCGAACAAGAAATAACAATTATAAGGGGGGAGAAATATGAAGTTCAAAACAAAACGGAGCCGAGTAGCACTAGCTGCCTATCTTGGGAATATATGATGTCACGTGGCAGACATATGTGCCTAGGTATGGTTCTGGATGCGAGAAGGGCTTCGACTTCCACCATCGCACGCTAAACCTTATCTCAACTCACTGCATCGACTAGCAGCACACGGCAGGAGTTTGAGGGTCTCAAGAATGGACATTTCTCACGTGGTGCCTTGAAATAGATGTCAGATCAGCCACGTTCTGTGCTCTTTCCGATACTGTGGCGGTCGTGAGTGAGAGTTTGCGAGGTTGGTTTTAACGGGATGTTCAAACAGGTGATGCTGCGTTCACGTGATATTTTGCTGTACCTACCTTAAGATTTTCTTCTACAACACACATCAGGTAGCCAGTTAGATGCGAAACAGAGACAAGCCACATAATATATATTAGAATAGCTGCGTCGAATGCGGCCCACGAAATAGCAGTTGCCCCGAAAACGCCGCGAGCTCCCGATCTAAGCTTGGGTCTATGGGTAGAGAGACCACATGTAATCTGTCCCAACGCCGTCACAATACACTTGCTTCACACCCATACGGGTTGTCACACTTCGCCGATCCGCCATGGCACTTGTTCCCACATCTCTGCGTGCTGACATAGCATCCACATCTCCTCTTGTTGCAACTGCCCTTACATTTACATACGAGCGAGTCGCCAGCGATCTTCCTCCAATCGTCCTCAAATTCAACCAGCCCTCCCTCTCCTGCGTAGCCGCATGCCGCGGGGTCGGCTCGAAGCAGGTTGCGGAAGAAGTCGAGGACGCTCCTCGCTTGGCGGGGCTGCTCTTCGTTGGTGCAGTTGCCGTTCTCCGAACAGAAGCGCCAAGCACGCATGCTTCGTCGCATCTCCTTCTTCTGCATTACCATGCCGCCCCGAAAGAGGCAGTCTGTAATGGTCAGGGGAGCGTGGATGGTCCCGGGTGGCATGACGAGCGTGTCTCCCGCTACCAGGGAGATGACTCTGACATGTGCGGGATTAGGCCGAAAGTCGTCGCCTTGTCGCTTGAAATCTTGCATGACTTTCTCTCGTTCATCTTCAGGAAGATGGTCCGTTCGTACATATGCCCACAACTTCAAGACACTATCTGGAGGTTGGCCATCCTCGTTCGGCTCCAAGGTAATGTATGTGTAAGGACCTATGGAGTCCATATGCCAGGAGGAGATTGCCCCAGCCTGGCCAAAGATCTGGAAATGCATGCATGATTGCAAGTCGACCGCCTTGCTAATCACCTCTGTCGATTGCTTTCCGGCCGTAGCATAAAACGCCGATTGCGCGGTAGATGCAGCGAAGGAGGCGGCCTGATTTAAGAGATTGCAGTGCTTTGCTAGCGGCCATGGCACGGTCCCGTCATCCGTACACTTCAAGCTCAAGAGGTTGAGTGGTGGTTTCGATTGGTCTCTAATGGACCAGTTTTTGATGACTTCATTAATTTCAAGCCTTTCAACCGAGTTCTGATCAAATTGAAACTCCTTCTCTAATCTTTGAACCTCAACAAGTAGCTCGCTGCGACCATTCGCCTGAAGCTCTTGAAGCATCGTGGATCCAGTGCAATGTGGTCGTGTATTAAGCCAGGCTTGGTCTCGTAAAAGAAATAGCTTGTCGCCGGTGCCTTTAACTACCCACTGCTCCAAGTCCGCACAGTTGCCGAAGAGGAAGTCCGCATCCTTCACGCGAGGACTCGTCTGCGCAGGGCGTCCTTGATTGAGGATCTGGGCTCCGACGGGAGAAAGCTTGCTATAGTACGTCTGTGGGAAGCTCAACTGAGCATTCTTGAACCACTTCAGCTGCTTGCGCACTCTCGCATCCCCCCAGTGCTTCTGTTGTTCGCAATTGACCTCGAAAAGCCGGAGGTCGATGGGGTCCGAGGTGGTGATCGCGAGGGCAAAGGCCTTGAGGATCGGGTACTCATCGACACAAACGGAGTCTGGGGGTGTTGATAGGCCGGTGGGAGTTGTCGGCGTAGCTGCCGGCTTCTTCTCTTCGAAAGGGCTGCCGTCACGCGACGACGAGGTAGTCGGGCTGTGGGGGAGGACCACGGCGGCGGGATCGTACAAGGCCGGGTGGAGCATGGTACCAGTTCTAGCCTTGAGCATCACCTTGCCGTCGCATCGGCGACAAGCAATGCATCGAGTGGGCGAGAGTGTATGGCATCTGACAATGGGTTGTCCGGCATGGGTTGAGATGGCGTTCGGTTGTTTCTTGTTCTTCGAGATACAAGTTGCGATGCAGTCGCGAGCAGTTTAGCGCCCGCGCGGCTGCGACTTGCCCGTTCTCGGTAATTCTATCAGTTTTGGGAGACGCCGTTTTAATGTTCAACCGGTTTATGTGAGAGAGGCAAAGGGGCATTCTTTAATTGCTAATTTATAATATTTACCCTGATATGTTTGGAAGGGTTGGGAGTATGAAAATGCGACTTTCTAATTGCCGTTTTATAGTTGTGCCATCAAACCACGCATCCAAGCCATTTTAGAAGCTGCCAAGCGATTTCACCACCTGACTCGTTTTCCGTCTCTGGCAGCCCGCTATGCATCTCCTCGAGCTACCTGTCGAACTGTTGAGAAAGTAGTCCTAAACACACCGTTCTCGCCAATTGCCGGGGGAAAGCGGTAAGGTTGAGGCTCGGGTACAGTATGCATACCCTCGGCATACCTAACTCGAACACTGCCATCTCGAACAAAAAAGCCTTCAACAGAGTGACCCCAGTCGCCGTTTGCAATGCTGGACTGCTCGAGAGCGGGAACCTTCGGTTCTTTTTATACCCTGGTGATACGTAGCTCTTCTACGAGCATATTTTGAGACGGACATGGACTGCTGGCTTGGACACTCTTGCGACAACAAACACTCTAACTGGCCAGGAAGCACGTATGTGCTCGCTGAGTTGGGGCGGGCAAATCAACGCATCCGAGAACTTGTACAGTGCCTCAGAGATCCACCCAGAGGGCAGTAGGATGCAGGGCGCTCTGCGCAAGTTAGTGGCTAGAGGGTAAAGGAAGGCAGCACAACTGCTGCATGGCTATTAGGGATTGGATAGCCCTCAGACGCTCAGGAATGTACACCGCACTCAATAATATATTTGTTCGGATATGGTTAGGGATTGTAGAACTAATGAGATAAAAATAACTTGCCAGCCTTATGGTAAATGAAGCACTGTTATCTACGGATAAACGTTTAAGCGAGTATGGAGGAATATTGACGGTCCTACAGACGTGAATATTGACCGACAAACCCTCACAATAATAAATGATCCTAAGGACTCAAAGCCGTAAAGATATCTGCTGTGCAGCCCTGCTTTTTTACACACGGAACGCTTGAAACTCTAAAATTTTGCCACTCAAGTCTTTTGACACCATCTATTCGGTGATCCTGGAAACCCCATTAGGAGCTTCATTTCGTAGCCCACCTCAACATCCTAGCTCTCTTCCTCTTTCTACTTTCTTTCAGCTCACTCTTTACTACAGCCTGGAAGCTGTTCACCCTCCTTCATGACTACCTGCCACGTCCGCTTCGAGTTCCAGTGCGAAAGGGGGAAGTTGAAGTACAGCCATGCTGTCCCGCAAAGTTTGGTCACCGCTGCGGACCCTCGACGCGCTCCTGATGCTACATATATGAAGACCTTCCTTGCCACCATTCAGCCTATCGTAATGGAGCATGAGCCAGCCTGCCGTGCAGCTTCCAACACTCAATGTGGAGAGTGCGGCTCCCCCACAGCAAAGATCCTGCTTACCCCAATGTCGTGGCTCCATATCATAAACGACCCCTTCGTCAACGTCTGGGCCAATCCTGTTTGCGCCAATGATGCGTGCGAGGCAAAGACTAGACAAAAGATACAGGATCTGATGGCTCTGATGACAAGCGGTGGAGCGGCAAAAGTACGGACCGAAGACAGCACCCAGCCGACCGACAGCGGAGTTATTGTGCTGCCATGCAGAGTGTGTGATAAAAGGGACAAGACATTCCGGTGTACTCGTTGCAAGGAAGTGGCCTATTGTGGGAAGGAACATCAAAAAGCGGATTGGAGTGTGCACAAGAGAATCTGCAAGCCTGCAGCCTAAAAGTTCTTAGTACACACAGCAAAGGCGGGCTGAAGTCATAAAGATCTTTGAATTTCTACTCCCAAGGCATATTCTGACTCTATCCAGTAATTGACATTTAACGACCATGTCTCAACCCAGAAGTTCCTCCATTGACTGCCGACATTGACTATGTTACTCCCTTAATCAGCACTATATAAATCATCATGATCCTCCTCAACTTCGAAAGTTGGATCATTCAGTCTTGGATCAGCCAGGCGTTGATCGAGAGGGAAGCCATCTTCCCAACCGGGCCACCATGTTTGACATTGTGAGTATCAATTGTGGTATTTTCGTCGCCCTCACGGCCAGGTTCACAAGGCCTGCTTATCATCGATTGCTCGATCATAAGTGTACTACGGATAGCCACCAAACTCTGGATTACTGTTGAATTCTGAATGGCCGATAGACACTTGGCTGTTATCAAACTATTGACTATCAGCGGACCTTCGATTGTCGGCGGCAACCGACCCATTGTCCATCTGTCAGCCAGCGGCAGGCAGCCCTAGAACTGCCGGTTTTGGCCCGGATCCGCTGGGCCTCATCATATCGCCGGTACCCCTGGCATGCAAAGCAGTATGCAGGTCCATCCCTGCCGTTGTATGTATTGACTAGGAACTCTCCGGCAGGGAGAGAGCTCTTGCACTGAGCAAGTTTCCGATGATGCCAGAGATGACGAGTCCAGTAGAAGGTTTTATAGCCGCTGCGTCGTCGCGAAAATCGAACCCGTGCCTTATAAATCTCGCATAGGGTTGAATTTTGCATTGACCATATTCTATTTCAATAGTAGTGTCGACCAATCTTCCTTTGTAATCTCTTTCATAGCCTTTACTTATGAAATTTCCGTATATCGTCCTTCAGGTCCAGTGCTTCGTCATTGGATGGGCGCTATCTTTCTTGCCTTGAGATGGTTGGGCTGATAGTATGCAAACTATCGACTGTTGGTAGAGTATCCAGTGCCAGTGCCAGTAGCAGTAGGTTCTGAAACTCTGATCACGCTGCTGAAGTTGGCAGCGATGAGCGATTTAGAGGCTGATGAGTCCACATCACAGTTTGGCTCTTTTCCAGCCCAAAATGAGCAAAGGAAAATTATCATACGGTCTGCAATGTTCGCAGGATCTGCGGAAGGTTTTTGCTGTGCAGTGGCCACTAATGCTGGAGCAGCATGGGATCTTCCCACCGAGGCCTGAGTTGGTGTGTTGTGGGATTGCTGGTCAGAGTAATGGCCCGACATATTGAATAGATTATCTGAGGGTTATTAACTGCTTATAATTCTACAATAGTGACAGGCGGACGCATAAACATACTATAATGATGAAATAAGAGCATAAATATTGTACTCCCCGAGGTTGGCGAATTCGACTGCGAGGTTGATGTTCAGGTCGCTACGCATCGGAATAGTTAATTGCTGTGTTCTATATCTCAACGAAGAGGACATTTAATGATAAATCTCGCATATTAGCTTACAATCAGAGGTTGAGTGCGATTGAATTCGTTGAATGGTCAAAATGTGAGGACGGATGTTGGAAAGGGAAGAAGAACGGCGGTTAATGCTGGGTAGACCTGGATGAAGCTCAAGAGATCAGAGTTTGAATGTCTCTAGCTCGACATGAAAGAAAATGAACTTAGGCCACCTTTTTGGGGAAAGTTTGAAGACTTGCAGTCGGTACGTGTAAAGGAAACAGCTTCGACGGTCTTGGTAGTCAGAGGAGAACAAGGAGGACTGGAAGGGGACAGAGTTTCGAAGGTCTGTTATTGGTGGAAAGAGGAAGAGAGATAGAGATAGAGGGAGATAGATTCTATATAGTCAAGCCTGTATTCAATGTCTCGGCGGTGCTAAGTCGTCGATGACACGGTATATTGGTGATGGATGCAATTCCTAAAAGTCTCGACGGTCATATGACCCGTGGGGAGTGACAGGCTGCCCATAGAACAACAAACCCTAACTATATTGTTTCAATTGTGATTTTACAGCTATGTGTCTATTTTCCAACATCTTGCATCCTCTTGTCACCCTAACAATCTCACTTCACAAGAGGCAAGCAGGAGCTCGCTAAGAAGTGTGTTTCCGGGGATTGGCAGATGAACTGAGGGATAGTTAGGGCGGATCATGTTCACACAGCTACTAGGAGATATTTACTTTGGTGTGATACATAATGGTAGAAAAAGCAACAAATTATGAGGAAAATAATTCGAAGTTCATCAACAAGTATGTACAGTACCTAGCCTACTCTATAAGCTGAGACACACTGGACAGCCGGATGAGCAGCCCGGGCTGTTGTTTTATTTAAAAGAATTTACCCATTTCCAAAATATATGCACTGAAAATTCCTCTTCTTGGTTGTCCCTCGCCAGTATACGCTTTTAAAGGTCATCTGCCTGGGTTCCTCTCTCTGCCTTACGCGAGGGACCAAATACAAAAGATGATAAAGACACACACATTTAATTTCGATCTGATGGTATCGCAGAAGTTCTCAACTTCAGATGCGTAATAGTAAAGTGTGACAGTGCTGGGGTATCATGGGATTTGGTTCCGTGCTCGCTTGGACCGTATCTAATCTTACGATATGCGCAATCTCTTGAGTCAAGAGTATAACGCATGTTGATGGGATTGATTTTGGTCCATGTCTGAAAGATCATTTTCACAGTACACCATGTCCATCATTCCATATCGCTCATCCTCGCTCGACATCTGCCTCTCTCAGAAGATTCTGTGCCTCAAACATATCTGCTGTATCATGATCATCTTCATAATCGTCATCGTCACTACTACCCGCTCTGCCATCTTCGTGTAACGAGTGATTTCTCTCCAAGCCGTTGTCGCTACCGTTATCGCCAATTGCAGGCTTTCGTTTCTTTTCGAAATCTTGCGTATGGGCATCGGCCAGGATTTTGGTGAATGTTCGTCCTGGCTGCGGGCGACGGCGAATGACCGATTCGCTAGGCGATGGGCGTGTTTCCAAGCCAGAACTAGTATGGCTGCGATGGCGAGAAATTTCTGGGGAGGCAGAAGGAGTGGTTACAGGTGGCATCCCAGGACTGGTGACTTCTTGCCTTCCGGAAATGGATTCTTGCGAACTGGTCTCAAGCTCATAGGGTAAAGGGATGTCTCGAAATGCTTTGAAACGGGCAACATTGGAACAATGCTCGTTCTCAACTCGGAATAATGTCCACATTCCTCGGCGACTAACCTCAGAAAAACTGACGAAAAAACTGACAAGCGTACTGTGTTGTAGATCTTGTGTGTAAATGGAGTAAAATATCCAGTTGAAACGGAGAATTGGATCTAGAATCATGGCTAGATAGTACCAATTTTTGTTTTTGTAGCCCCGTACATCACGAAGGAAGTGTTTGTTCGCATGAGGTTGAAGTAATGACCAATCCATGAGTAAATCCCATACCGCTGTTGCTTATTAGTATAAAACAATGAACAAAAGCATAAACTTACAGCAATATATCGCATTGACAGCTGCAAACGTTGTGAAAAGTGCTAGCATGTGATTGGTTTTTTCTATACGATACAAACTTAGAGTGGCGTAATAGGTGATTGTCATAGCGTATTTTCCGCAGTTTATAAGATGTGGGAAGACATTTTGTGTATCTCGGTAACGGCGCAGACACTGCAATGCACGCCAAATGCCGGGTAGAGCTGAGAGAAACCCAAGGAGTCGTGAGTGCGAGGAATTACATTGTGGTGGGTCGTTCCAGTGATGTGCGTATAAACAAAAGAAGAGCCCGATATTCTGAGAACTACATTAGTAAAATGAGGAAAGAAGTGAGATAGAGAAACATACGGCCATAGAATATGTTAGTGAACAATACATGTCTCCCAAAAAAAAATCACGAAACTCCACAGGATATAGACCCGCCAGGAGTAAACGCCACTAAATCCTGGTGAGTTTGATCAAAGGTATGAGTCTAGGGTTGCAGCGCACTTACGTGAGAGTAAATAAACCATTTTCTGCTCTTGTAATACAAAATTGGAGCAGGAAAAAATATGATTAGCACTGTTACAAATATCAAAATCACAGGGTAATATATAAACATCACTGGACTTCCATATCGCGAGAAGTTCAACCACAGGAAAAATCCTAGCAAGAAGACCAGAAATGCCGGAAATTCGGAAATCTGCCGCCAGTCCAAGTTATTTCTCAGGTCGAATTCAAACACAAAAGTGTAGTTGATTTTGTTCCGTGTCCAGATATTGCAGTCGAAGCAAAACCAAGAAAACAGATAGAGCGCCAGGAAATATCCGCCATAAATCTGCAGCAGATAGCTGGTTTGCGTTTGGATCGTTGGGTCAGGATGGCTAAGAAGATCTGCTCCGTAAATGACTCCTTGGATTGCGAAAACTGCTCCGATACCTACCAGAAGACCGCTTCTGAAAGCGCTGGCTGACTGATCGACATGTTTATCTTGTGAGCTTCGCAATTTTCCCGTAGCAACCTTGTGATTCCCTCGTTCGAAGTATCTGGCATACAAGTCTTCCACGGCATGGAGATGCCCGTCCAGGACATCACTCCGAACGAACCATGCATTGTTAACCTTCTCAGACATGTACCGCAACGGAGGGTGGGCATTGACTGCCTTATCGTACTTCTTATTAATCTTACGAAAGGCAGTTCGATTTGAGAGAGCGTATGATTTGAGCAACTCCATGCCTCTGTAAAACTCTTGCAGAGCGAGCTTGAGCTTTCTTTTAGCGGCACGGTACGGCACTTCGTGTTCGTTAGGGCGACGGACATAATCGCGACGATTATCTGCAGAACTGTTTATCTCTGGTTGTCCTTTGGTCCGCAATTCAGGGCTTATCTGTAGATTTTGTAACGCCTTGGAGTTTGATCCTACCCGAGGCCTCAAAACTGCTGCTTTCGCTTCTCCCAACACTCTTTCAAGAGGCTCCAGCCAAGAAGAATGATGCTCCTCTGACGCAGGGTGACCCGAATTATCAGCTTTGGCATGCTGGCCAGTAGATACTTCGCTGTGGGGTTCAAAGCGAGAGCGATCGACCTTTCGGTCTCCTTTCGTTCTTAGTGCCTCTGCAATTTCCCGAGTCCTCCTATCGCGCATCTCATGTAGCTGTCCTCGGAGAACCATCAACCGCGCACCGGCTTCGTCCTCCTTCAATTTGTAGAACGTCTCAACCTTTTCCAATTCAGAATCCATCCAAGAGAAGAACTCTTTCTGTCGCACTCTTACTTGGTCCACTACTACCATACTTACATCAGTTCGACGAGACGCAGAAGGCGGTGTTCCAACCGATGTGAAAATTTTCCTCAAAAGAGGTGTGTTGTGACTGGGTGTGAAGCGGTTGCGAAGCGGTTCAAAGATCGAGGCATGTCGTGCCCGCGGTACGGAAGTCGACCCCACCTCATATGGCGTATGAGGTGCTTCTAATGAAGCCCTTCGTTGGCTTTCTGATATGGGATCGGAGGTGCGTTCGAGGGTACCTTCCAGAGGGGTTTGGGGAGATACAGCTGGATCCGGAAGTTCAAATGGCATATTAGAATTGTTTGGTGGCGTTGGCACGAAGCTGTTAGAACCATAAGTTTCTTCGGCATTCGCAGTTGTCTTTGCTTTTGGTATAGTAATTGGAGGAGATTTGTGTCCCGTTAAAGAGTCTCCTGGCAATTCTTCAGATTCCAGTCTGGAGTCTTTGCCAAGTGGCGCTGGGGAATGGCGGAGTGGTTGGACTGGCTCATTGCTTTGATTATTGAATCCCCAAGTAGTCAAGGGAGTTCGGGATCGTGGTAAGATAGAGGAAGATATCGTTCCGTAGGTACTCGGACGCCGAGGGCCAACCTCTGGTCGGATTGGTGTTCGAGGGGTTGCATTCGCACGAGCTACAGCGCGAGCAACGGCTTTGACCCTTTTTTTCCCCTGTTTATAATCGAGATACTTGACGCGCCATTCTAATACATCGTTAGCAACTTCAATGGCTTGATTGTTGCGATTCAATTCTCATACCTGGAACCAGCTCCTGCTCCAGCTCCTTAGCAAATTTCATATTTGAGCGAGAGTGTGAGTCCTGTCGGCGAGAGGAATCGAGGAGGGGTATATCGAAAGTAAGATTGCTTGATACATCGGGATATTAGACAATCCCGTGGTTAGAGGCCGAGTATGAACGTATTCAAGGGGTGCAAATTTAAGGTTGGGAGGATGGAAGATTCTTGGAGGGGAACATTTCTTAGTTTAATCGATGCGGGACGATTAACGTAGTCCATCAGTAAGCGGATCATATCAGTAAGCGGATCACCCAATTTTGCTGCAAAAATCATGATTTTTAAATTCTAATAACTTAGCTATTTCTAAAGTATTTCATATAAAATAAAAAATTCTAGCTATCTACCTAAGTGAGATTAATATCTAAGCTTGAATTAATTATTTATTAAGTAGTTATTAAGTTCTAAGGGTAATGGTCAAATTTGAGAGCCAGAATATAATATCTTAAAGATCGACTATTTGATATCCTTGAAATTCTCAAATATTAATTATATATAAGTAAATAGCTGGGATTTTTAATTTGAAATGAAAATAATAAGAAATAGCTGAGTTATTAGAATTTAAAAATCGTGATTTTTGCGGTAAAATTAGGTGATCCGCTTACTGATGGACAGAGCTTTCGCGAGATAAAACATCGGTCATTTCCATCTCCCTGATTGATGGTCTTGTAATAAGGCCGGTTCTCATCTCTGATATCGAGAGATTTAGCAAGGCTACATGTTCGCCTGGGTATCCAGCAACTTAGTGTCCATCTTAAATGCCTTAGCGGCATGTCGTCAGCACGTGTGACGGATGCCGAAACAAACCCCAGAATGGAAAAGTATATATCAAGATTCGAATTTTAGGAATTTGGTGGCTATAGCTCTCACTCCACTTAATACTGCCCTTATCCAACTATAAAAACTCTCTCGATATCTCTATTCTACTAAGTGATTAGGATCACTCAACTTTTGCTTGTTAATGCTCATCGCCTCTCCAGATTGCATTCTTCCCTCGGGCCTTTCAACTCTCACACAGGCAAATACAACGATATATCCAACTTTTTCAATTAGCAAATAAATAACTATTAGCGGTAACAATGGCTAACCTTAATTAATAGCTACTTTACATTTTCGTCAGTGCCCGAGTTGAACAGGTACCCAACTAGAATATAAAGCTCATCTTTAATGACAAGATGGTATACCTTATACCTTAAGTCTATAGAAATCTCGCTAACAAAGAGCATAAGTTAGTCACTATTTGGGAAATTAAAGCAGAGTAATTACTAATAGTCAGCATAGAGAGTGTTGGCGCATAAAAAAATAATATTAACGACACTAACACCTCTCATAATTTAATCGTCATAACTTATTTTGCTTTTATCGATTTCACTGATAAGGAGATGGACCTCATCTGCAGACCCTGAGGCGGGATACTAGTTTCTACAGCACTTTTGCTCATTAGGAATGACGTGAGTTGCATCGCATTATGATATATTGTACATGGATCTATCCACACTTACAACAACCTAGAATATGTTTTTAGGGTAGTGGAACCTTGGTCCCCACTGCAAATCCTCAGCTGCCGTCTTTTTCTTACCTCTCCTTGACTTCTTGCCTGCGTGGCCCTTAGTCGTAGGTCTCTCCACCTCTCTCTTCTTAGGAGGTGGCTCCAACGCTAGCTGATCACCAATTTCTCCTGCTGCCGCGATCTGTTCCACTTCTCTCTTCATCCTCAATTCTCTCTCCTTGTTACTCTTGATCTTCGCCGCTCTAGGCAACTTTCTCCTCTTAACGATGTTCTCTTCCTGACACTCATCTACTGGTCCACCCCCAACACCAACGCCCTCCGCCTTCCTTTTTCTGGAACCATCGGTGTTAATTGTCTTTTTTACAACCGTCTTCTGGCTACTCAAGTGCTCATTAGGGGGAGAAAATTCATCAAGGACCGCCGCCTTTGTATTCTTTGTGATACTCTTCTCACCACTCTTATCAGTGTAGCGCTTACCAGCGTCCCATGAATTGCCACGCGCAAGTGATTTAACCTCCGTGGTCTCAGTCTCAACCCTTACCCTTGGCTTGTTGGTATTCAATGGTGCTCTGTTATTTCGATTTCTATTTTGTCGAACAATCGAGCACACCACATTATCATCCTCATCATCTGCCATTTGCTCCTCGTCTTCCAAGTGCTTCGGCATTGTGATCTTAGCTATTTTTTTGCTGATAGCTGGCTCTATCTTGGCCTTACCGGCGCCTAATTCTTGGCTCTTGGCTTTCTTCCTGCCGATCTTATAGACAGGTCGTGCTGATGTTTCTAATTCTAGAACTCGAACGGTCCACTGCTTGTCATGCCCTTCGACTTTGCATGCGTACTTAACGGCATCCTTTGTTTTTTCGTGGCCCCTCTTAAATTCTTTTCTTATCTCCATAGAATTGATTTCAACCCAGTTCTGTTGTGTAGTGCCATTATTCGGGTTCTCAATACACTTGCGCACGTCATATTGATCCTCTTTCTTGTCTCGTCCTTTCTTAATCTTGATAAGATTGCCGTCAATAGGAACAATCCAATGGTAGGCTTGACTTGGATTGAGTTGATAGTTGCTAGATCCGCCACCTGGAATGCGAGTGGTCACCTCGAGAACAAATGTAAAAGAGTCGGGCTTATGCAGAGCTTTCTTTACTCTCGGGTAACTCTTGGCCAGTATGTGCTTAGATTCAGTGAAGAATGATTCAGTAACCTGGTGGTGCTTGACTGGAATCTTAATTTCAGAGGACTGGAATTCGACAGGAGCTACAGCCTCGCAGCAGAAGATAGAGGTTGCTAGAGAGTTGATACTCAAAGAATAACCAGGAACTGCAGTTTCTTTCGAGTTTGGATCCATGACTACCATTGGTCAGATGAGAATTTTAATTTCTTGTCAGATGTGGTAAGTAGTTTGAAGGTTAATGGTGTTGGAGTTGTTGCAACTAGAGGAAGATTGCACTGCTGACCCGACAAAAAGATGAGTTCCGCAATTCACTAGATTGTCTGCAAACCTCAGGATCGTGCGAACTAAGCCGCACTCTTAATTATATTACAATATCATATTACAGTGTTATATTCCAATCTTCACGTATATATTGGGTGGCGGCACGAACTTGAGCTTGGTTACTGGCTTACAGGGGCGGCTCGCTTAAAAAAGGGGCAAACTTTCAGCTAATTGTCGCTGCAATATAAACCAAGCCCATGAGAATTTCGCTTGTGTGCTTCTTAACACAAACGACGCGATGCAAATTTATTATTGTATATGAAAAATGCGTGGCTATGTAACAAATCCCGAAATTAAAAATAAACAACTTTTTGTGGAGAATCTGATTGTCGTCGCTCTAGGATGGAATGTTTATCAATGCTATTGGGTTATTACCAAATCGAGTATGAAGTTTTGGATTAGCTGGATATTCTCGGAGTCGCGTTTCCTGCATCTGAGCGAGTTTATTATCTAATCAAGCGTTTATCTGAACACAGTGACATGGAGGAGCCCAAGGAAGTGGCGAACTTTTCCCCATGCCCACCTTATCAAAATTTCGACACTGGCTCCGCGAAAACCATAGAGCATCAGCGATGAACATGTAGGTGAAATATTCAATTGTAAACATATAAAAATTTCCATTTATACTTGCATATTGTATATGATTGCAATGTTCTTTATCCTATCTCTAAACGCCAAAGCTAAAATGACCGTTTTCCGCGCCCAATCCCCGTTTCCCATACAATAAAGAATGCTACCGCGCTATGCTGTAAAGTAATGACTGCAACCTCAATACCGTCCTTATCTACTATGACAGAACCCAAAATTTCCCGAAGTTATCTCAACTCATACATTCCTTTTAAATGTCTTAGAAGAAAATGAAAGCTGATATTCCCAGCGCTAACATATACATGACAGCTGAGTTAATTTGAACAAAAGTGGATCCAGCCACAGATTTCTTCGAATCGCGAACCCTAAGAACAGTTGCACCTGTTGGAAAAGTGGATGCAGAGGTATCAATTGCCGTAGTTGTCGAGCTAGTCGTGGAAGAGAGTAAGGTGGTTGGTGCTGTACCAGAATCTTCAGAGTTTTGAGTATCACCATCGGAAGAAGCGGAAGAGGCGGACGAGGCTCCAGAGGACAAATCCGAAGGCTCAGAAGCAGACGACCCAACGCTACCAGGTACAGGAGTAGCCTCTACAAACTTAGGCATGGCAACTGATCCAACATAGATTCCAGAGGGTAAAGTTCCTGTAGGTGATAATGACACTTCTGAACCTTCGGATGAATCTGTGACTGTTGCTGCACCTGGGAAGGATTGTACTCCTGGATCCTGACCTGGGATTGTGGTATTTGATGTGCCAGAAGAGATGGAACTCGAAGAACCGGGACTGGACGAACTAGAACTGGACGAAGAGGAGCTGGAAGAGCTAGGAAGGCTCTTAGAACCTGCGGCGCCTGTAGGCACCCCGCTTTCTTGTGGTCCTGCATTCAAGTTAGAAGACTCGTTTGCAGAGGGTACAGCAACATTGGGCGCACCCGTTGAACTTGAACTATCAGAAGATACTGACCCTGTAGATGCTGAAGAATCAGACTCTGATTCTGATCCAGATGATGCGGTTGAGTTAGAATATGCACCAGTACTAGATCCTATTGTTGAACTAGGGACAGTGCTAGGACTAGAAACCGTCGAGTCGGAGTCAGATTCAGACGACGTGGAAGACGTGGAATTAGAGGCCAAGGAACTAGAGCTTGAGGAGCTAGAAGAGCTGGAACTCGACGAGCTTGAACCAGAGCCATCATCTGATGGAGGCAACTGCGATGAATCGGAGTCAGATGAGCTAGATTGGGGACCACCAGGACCTATACTTGAAGGAGGCAAGACCACGTCGCTAGAGGCTGATGCTGATGGGTTGGGTGGAGATGTAGAGTCGGGTCCAGTGCTGGTGTCAGACTCTGTATCTGAGGTTGAGCCAAGTCCCGAGGAGCTAGAAGTTGAAGAACTTGAGGAAGTCGAAGAACTCGAGTCTCCTGAACCAGATGCCGGATCAGCGGTAGTTGTATTTGAGGACGACGCTGGAGGGGTAGGCAGAGTCTGTGTATCAGGCCCAGTGCTGGAATCAGACTCTGTATCTGAGGTTGAGCCAAGTCCTGAGGAGCTAGAACTTGAAGAACTTGAAGAACTCGAGTCTCCTGAACCAGATGCCGGATCAGCGGTAGTTGTGTTTGAGGACGACGCTGGAGGGGTAGGCAGAGTCTGTGTGTCAGGTCCAGTGCTGGAATCAGACTCTGACTCGGAGTCTGAACTGGATCCCGAGGAGCTAGATCCTGAGGAACTGGAACTAGAGGAGCTGGAACTGGAACCCCCTGAATCAGATCCCTGATCGGCCGTAGTGGTATTTGAAGATGTGGGAAGGGGTGGAGGAGATTCGTGGGCCAGGACCTTGAGTACTAGGATCTGCGACGGAAGAGGAAGA
>KN832875.1:0-116503 GCA_000827325.1 Oidiodendron maius Zn | reverse complement strand
CAAGTCCTGAGGAGCTAGAACTTGAAGAACTTGAAGAACTCGAGTCTCCTGAACCAGATGCCGGATCAGCGGTAGTTGTGTTTGAGGACGACGCTGGAGGGGTAGGCAGAGTCTGTGTGTCAGGTCCAGTGCTGGAATCAGACTCTGACTCGGAGTCTGAACTGGATCCCGAGGAGCTAGATCCTGAGGAACTGGAACTAGAGGAGCTGGAACTGGAACCCCCTGAATCAGATCCCAGATCGGCCGTAGTGGTATTTGAAGATGTGGGAAGGGGTGGAGGAGATTCTGGGCCAGGACCTTGAGTACTAGGATCTGCGACGGAAGAGGAAGAGTCTGAAGAGCTTGAACCAGACGAAGAGCCAGACAAAGAGCCAGACGAAGAACCGGACGAAGAGCCAGAACCGGTTGCCGGGGCGCCGGCGGCACCAGCCTGCATTAACTCTCCATTGACACACGAATACAAGGTAGGATCATAGCAAGCAAGACCACACGCCTGGGTCGGTTGACCTTTGATGACCGGGCAAAGTATGGAGTCGCTATAACATACGTACTGATCACGTCAGCCTTATCACTTGTACAATGCGTTGTAACCGTTCATACCTTGTCCTCAGAATAATACTGAGAGCCGCACATAAGTAAAGATCCAGCATCCGCTGAAGCAGCTCCCGGTTGAGGCGAGCTGTCGGAGCTAGACGAGCTGTCGGAGCTGGACGTGCTATCGGAGCTGGAAGAACTGCCGGAGATAGATGAACTATTGGAGCTGGACAGACTATTCGACTGCACACTAGCTGGAGTAGAATCATCTCCGCCACTTGGAGTGGAGACATTTGCAGGAGGCGTCACGACACCTGACGAGATGGGTGGCGAGGGACCTACAGCCGGAGGTGCCACGGTAGTATCATCTCTGCCATAGTAACGAAGAGGTTCAGCTGTGACGAGGTTAGAAAGCAAAAGAGCCACAAGCGCAGAACGAACGGTCAATCTCGAATCGGACATCATCTTGATGACTGATGGAGACGGGAGAATGATGTTAATGAGAGGGTGATCAGCAATGATCATAAAGATGGAGAGCCAGAAGAGAGCCAAGCCATTGCGCGTGTAGTATATATGAACTTGCAATTAAGGAAGGATTGGTTGGTGATGAGAGAATTGGGGAAGGGAGGATGAATGGATGAATGGATTCTCCAACGGATCGGTGAGCCTTCCGCTAGCAGCAAGCTTCCACCACCTTTCGGGATTTGCTCAGACCAATAACAAGACAGTGCGCCACAGCATTCAGCCTAGCATTTTTTCACGATGATTGGAGAACAATCTCAGACTCAAGCAAAACATCGGGGGATCTGGCTTGGAGGAGTTGATGTGGTCGTGAGCCAGTGGCTGAGCGATCCGCTTGGAGCCGCAGCCTTGGCAAGGAAGCGGGGAGGTCGTCTTGTCAATGTCGCGTTGGGAATATATGAGTACGCGGCACTTAGCATAGCAAACCGCGATGGATTCATGATTCGTTGCATTCATTGCTTCACTCCGGGATGTAGGATGTTTGGAGATGAAGAAAGTTGGGTGGCTAAGAATGATGAGATAATGCCCCTTACGCGACGAGGCTGACTGGACAGAGTCCAGGGGTAAGGTACAACAAAATCGTGGAGCGACGCAGAGAAGGGTTTGGCCGACGAAAGTAATGAGCTCGCCATTTGTGAGGACGAGAAGAATATCCTTTGTCGCGTCAATATCCTCAAGAGAAGAGACAATGGGCCTAGAAAGACAGGGTTTGGTCAGATTGATATTTCATCACGTGCCCGCGATCCTCAGGATCGCGGTGGATTGTGTAAAGTATTCCGGAAATGTCAAATCCTATCTCGTTACAATCATGCTCTCGGTCCATAGAAGAAGGGCTTTCGTCTCTGCCCGTCAGCCATGCTAGCTGACAGAGCGCCAAGATTTATCTCCTAAAGGAGGAGAGGATGCCATGCATACCTTACGTACGTTCCCCGTACGACATCGACCCATAGTCGAAATAGGACAATACCACAAATAGAATTGCTACATATGGCATATCTCACAATAATTGAACTTGTGGGCCAAGCGGTCCAACAAGCCATGGCACCTTTCTGAAGGACGAGTTTCTGTCTCCTCCAATTCCTAGGCGACTAAGCGAGTTGAGGATCTCAGCCTTACGCATGTAGGAAGCTCTAGACAGATCTACCACCAGCTCAATGCCTCCGATACCTCCCCCGCCAACTCCTAGAATCGTCATCTACTACCAAACTATCCATAATCCAGATGGGACTTCCTGCTCCATTCTGCCAGTCTTGACCCAAATCCGCCCTCCAGCTACTCATATCATCGTCGCTGCGATCCACCTCAATGAACCCCCTGGGAACATTACGCTGGTTCGTTCCTGCTCCATCTACGCAGCACAACTTGCTAAGAACTAGCTTCTAGAACAATGATGCGCCATCTGATCCCCGCTATCTCACGCTCTGGGCGGAGCTGCGTGTCCTCCAAGCCTCGGGCATCAAGGTGATGGGCATGCTCGGTGGCGCTGCGAAAGGCTCTTTCACACGACTTGATCGCGATGATGCGACTTTCGATGCTTATTATATCCCTCTCCGAAACGTCATCCGTGATCGCGGCCTTGATGGTTTAGATCTGGATATTGAGGAGCGCATGTCCCTTGCTGGCGTCATCCGCCTCATCGATCGGCTGAAGAGCGACTTCGGCGGCGGATTCACCATCACGCTGGCACCTGTGGCTGCGGCACTCATGTCAGACAATCCGAGGCATAACCTCAGTGGGTTCAGCTATGAGGCATTGGAGGTAATGCGGGGCCCACAGATTGCATGGTACAACACACAATTCTATTGCGGGTGGGGGGATATGAGCAAGCCCGACGGCTACGATTTGATGATGGCACGTGGCTGGCCACCCCAGAAGATCGTCGTTGGGTTAGTGACAAATCCGGAGAATGGGAGTGGCTGGGTCCCATTTGGTGTCTTGGAGAGTGTCCTCTCCACTTTGAAGAGCAGGTATCCAGCATTTGGGGGCGTTATGGGCTGGGAATACTTCAACAGCTTGCCGGGTGGTAGGGAAAGGCCATGGGAGTGGGCATCATTCATGACGCAGAAGCTTATAGGTGGGTTATCGGAAACACCTGTCTCCCAAGAGGTAAGATCGGAAAGTTCTGCGGAGAGTATGCCCAATCCTATATCACTAGATGATGTGGATGCAGAAGTAAGAGGAGAGGCTCCATTGCCAAGAGAGTTTGGATACTATTCAGACGGTAGCATCGGCGAATAATTGCTGATGACTCTTTTGCAAATCCGCCTCTCTCTTTCATTCAAATTTAGTAAGGTATCGTAATGAGCAAGCTTTTACAGTTGTTTCTAGTTGCTTCTGTTATCTCTGTGTTGCTGTTTCCACTCTGATTGTCTACCTTGGGCCTATTTACTCAGCTACAGTTACAAGAAGGATGGTTGCACGAGAGCTGGTCGATACGTTCTGCTAAGCCAGCCATTTTATCCGACTAGAATACGTCGCTAATGACACATAAAATATTGGCCAGCCAAAGAAATTGAGAAAGCTCTCTTAAACCCAGGGAACTACTAGAAATGGAAAATATCGACACTCTGCACCAGAAACGGCCCGGCCTGGACGAACAATATTAAGAGAAATAATTCTCCTCCATGTCTGCGAGAAGCCTGTGGCCCAGTTGGGTGCCATCTCAGCTCTCTTTTCGTCTTCTCACTCGAGGTAGGACCGTCTGCGTTCACAAATTGGGCTATGAATCCAAGATACTTGAGAGCTTCACTTAATGTTTTGCTCTCCACTGGTAGCTTAAGATTCTTGCCAAGCAGTTCCATGATTTGTTTCAATGGGACACCTTCTTCGACTACGCAATGGTAGTATATCTTTCTCCAGCACCAGATGGAAAAGAACTGCAGTGTCCTCCGGCGAGCTGTGGGCCACCTTGAAGAGCCATCATCGATGTATGTAAACCTTTTGTGCGTGCCTGCTTGGTCAAGATTGGGGTCGGCCCTCCCTTGTCTCTTGAGCCGCGAACTGAACGGACATAAGGCTGGTCACTAGTTTCTACAGTCCGCTTACGTATAATACCACTTAAAGGATAGACAAGTCGAATATGTGCGTTTACGTATTTTACACACCTTTTTCTGTATTTGCTCCATTGCGCCTTCAGTAGAAAAGAGATATCGAGATACCCGCGTCGAATGCACATGCAAGACATTGTTCACTTTTATGCCCACAGTGGCGATAGAAGTGGGGTGAGATCGCCTGCCTTCACATAGCTCTATGGAATCCCGCTTCGTCCCTCGTACTTCATCCTGTAAGTACTGGTTCGCAAGATACGATTTACACTTGCCTAGAGATATCCGTCGGGAGATTGCAGTATTATTTAAAATGCACATCCCTAGGACCCTCTGCGCTTTTTGATCGCGAGATAAATTGCGCATTATCGGAATCCGATATTGCGCACCAAAAAATGAGGACTTTACGCATTGGCGTAGACGTGGGAGGAACGAACACGTATATTATGTTCCCGCATATTCTTAAGCAATTAACTGATCTCCTAAAGTGATGCAGTGGTACTTGATTTAAGCCTCTCTTCCACATCATTCCGTGGCATTCTTGCACAGTATAAAACCCCCACTTCCAGTCCAAATGTCACGAATGGGATCGAGGCTGCTGTGAGAACAGTTCTTGAAAAGTCCAAAGTTGATAAGAATCGAATTGCATGTCTGACAATTGGCACTACACATTTCGTAAATGCGATTGTTGAGCATGATTGTAGACGGCTGTCCAAAGTGGCCATCATCCGCTTGTCGAAGAGCTTCACAAAGGAGATACCCCCCTTTTCGGATTTTCCACCAGTGTTAAAGGATATTATGAATGGATACTATTGCTTTGTCTCTGGAGGGAAGTCAATCTCCTCCCGTTTATCTCTCAGAATCTGATGGCGTCTTAGGACTACATATCGATGGTTCGGAGGAAGCCCCAATTGTAGAGGCTGAGATCGTTGAGCAGTGCTCCAAGATCAAAGACCTAGGCATCGATGCAGTCGTGATATCTGGCGTCTTTTCGCCCATTGATGAACACTTCAAGCAAGAATCGCATGTCCGCCGGATAATTCAGCGCGAGCTCCCCGATGTTGATATTGTTTGCTCATCAGAGGTGTCGAACATTGGATTTCTGGAACGCGAGAATGCGTCTATCTTGAATGCATCTATTTTGAAATTTGCGAGAAAAACCATTAGGGGCTTCAGGACCGCCATGAAGAGACTGAACCTACACTGCCCACTTTACTTGACTCAGAATGATGGTACATTGATAGACGCCCCATCTGCCTCAAGATTGCCAATTAGAACTTTTTCTAGTGGGCCAACCAACTCAATGCGCGGTGCGGCATATCTTGGCCTATCTGACTTCTCACAATCACAGCAGAGAACATCCACGATTGTTGTGGATATCGGCGGCACAACGTGAGTCGCGCAACGAGCAGCAAGTTAGAGCATGCTTACAATATACTAGGACTGATGTTGGAGTCCTGCTTCCATCTGGGTTTCCTCGCCAAGCCTCTGCATACGTTGAGGTTGCGGGCGTGAAGGTCAACTTTTCCATGCCTCATATCGAATCTGTTGGATTAGGAGGAGGCTCAATCGTTCGCATCGACGGTGAGAGTGTAACAGTAGGGCCAGACTCTGTTGGACATCGCTTGACTTCCAAGGCGAAAGTGTTCGGAGGAGATGTTCTGACAGCTACGGATATTGCAGCAGTCACTGGCGAAAACGTTGGCAATCCAAATCTAGCAGCAGATTTAACTCGATCTGTTGTTGAAGAGACACAGTTAAAAATAGAGACCCTTCTGGAACGAGTGGTGGACCGAATGAAGACTTCTCCGGAGCCACTTCCTCTGCTTCTTGTCGGGGGCGGATCAATAATTGCGCCCAGGCATCTAAAGGGAGTGTCAGAAGTTATTCAGCCCGCATTTCACGCAGTTGCAAATGCCGTTGGTGCGGCTATTTCGCAA
This sequence comes from Oidiodendron maius Zn, assembly GCA_000827325.1. Lineage (NCBI taxonomy): Eukaryota > Fungi > Ascomycota > Leotiomycetes > Myxotrichaceae > Oidiodendron > Oidiodendron maius. The sequence continues at coordinate 110,463 of KN832875.1, read as the reverse complement.
GTAGGGGGCACAATCGATATGATTCAAAGCACAGCTGAACAAACCGTTGCCCAAATTATTGAAACAGCCAAAGATATGGCGATTGAACGCTCAGTGGCAGCCGGAGCAGACCGTAATACTGTCGAGGTGGTAGATGTGGATACCATGCCATTGCAGTACGTTGCGAACAAAGTCCGAGTCATTGCTCGGGCAGTGGGTCAATTTTCTCCAGAAATCTTTTCAATTGAGAGCTGGACCACTGATAGTGACGACGGAGAAGAAGATGTATATGCTGAAGAGGTTGCTAAGGGACCTCAATATCCGCCAACACATCTAAACCGAGAAAACAACGTTGATAGTTACAAACCAAATGTAGTTATTAACCCTCAAACAGGAAATCCAGAGTGGTTTCTTTCTGAAACTGATATAGAATGGCTTGCCGATGGTTGCTATGTCCTAGGTTGTGCAGGAGGTGGCTCTCCCTTCGCTGAGTACATAAGGTTGCGGGATATTATCCGAGCCGGCCATAATATACGAATCATTGACTCGAGTGCGCTCCAAGACGAGGATTTAATCTACTGGGGCGGCCATATGGGATCACCAGCAGTGTCGAATGAACGTCTCTCGGCAAATGAAACCTACGAGGCAATGCTCGAACTCATGGAATATTACCGGCACGAGTCCTTCGATGCAATCATGAGTCTTGAAATCGGTGGTGGTAATGGCCTACAGCCTTTGCTTGTGGGAAGCTCCAACTTCTTTAACCGGCCAACTGTTGACGCGGACTGGATGGGTCGAGCATACCCTACATATTGGCAGACATCGATATGCGTTTACGAGACAGGTCAACTTGTCCCCTGTGCCCTTGCATCAGGGGATGGAAAGGCCATGCTCATGACAAAGACGACCAATGACGAGATAGTAGACCGAGCCCTTCGTGCTTCATGCACAGAGATGGGCAGTCGAGTTGGGATGGCAGCCAAGCCGACATCAAAAGAGAAGGTACTCAAGTATTCGATACTAAATAGCATGTCTCTCGCATGGAGAATCGGGCGGTGCATTGCTAGAGCCAAAGAACATAATACAAGCTGCACAATCGCGGAGCAAATTGTCGATGAAGTTGGTGGACCAGAGACGGCAAAGGTTCTGTTCCGCGGGAAAATAATAGGTGTGGAACGGCGATTGTGGAAAGGCCATTCATATGGCGAGATAAGCATTCAACAAGTGAGAGAGGAAGAACAGGAGTCCAAAATTGCTGGTTTCAAGATGATGGCCGTTGCCGAAGGTGGTATTCTGAAGATCCCCTTCAAGAACGAGAATATCTATGCGAAGCATATCCTAGATGATGGCACGGACGAGTACGTGGCGATGGTGCCTGATTTAATTGCAGTTCTAGACACACAAAGTGGCAAAGCCATAGGTGTGCCGGAATATCGATATGGGGTCCTGGTGACGGTGTTGGGCATCGCATGTAGTCCTCGCTGGAGCGATACCCCCAAAGGATTGGAAATCGGTGGGCCAGCTGCAATGGGCTTTCCAGAAGTGGTTTATAAACCTTTGGGTAGGTACGTTGAACCAAGAAGTGTTGTATTGGAATACGCCCCCAGAGAGCAATCATAGTTTTAGATCAAGAGTGGCCATACGAGGGGAGATTTAAGCGTGTTGAAGATGAATGGCATGGTGTTTATAACTTTTACTTGTCGTATCTCATCTCTGGTAACCCTCTCGAGGTAGTGCCTTTTTCCATCCGTCCACCAATTCCCGGCTTTCAGATGTCCAATTGCTTTCCATGAATGCCCAACCACGCAACTATGCGAGAAAGAAATGAAAACGCCTCCCAGTATGGATATCAGTACACTACTAAACACAATCCTACCGATTTCAACTGTAGTTAATACAAGTGCAGGCTGATGTCCTCAAAGTGGCTCACTCGTCCCGGACGCTTGTTTGGCAAGCTCGACTCCTACCACATCGCTCTGCTTTCTCACTCCGCGGCCTTTCTTTTCGACTCGGCCTAGTGTTTCCTTTTCCAAGTCTATATCCCTCAGGTCATTCACATCTGAACTAATCCAATTCCAGCTCCTCACTTGCTCTTCTGAATTGAAGATGAGAGAGTCATTCTTCAAACTGGCCGTGCTCTGGCCCGTTAATTCCATTTCTTCTATGGTTGTCTGGCCGACTTCGATATTTTGAGACCGCATGAGTTCGAGGATCGCTCTCGTGTTCAACTTGACCACTCGCTCTGGTTCCTGAGCAGATAGGAATCTCCGCGTGAACCAGGGGAAAAGAACACCAAAATCGGACTGACTCAAGTGTGCTGAATTGGAGACATAATAAAAATGCGGTCTTCCCCATTGAGTCCCATCGCCTTTGTTATAATCGACATCATCCGAACTCGGGTTTGGCGATAGAAGTCTTTTCGTTGCCTTTAAATGTACGCGCCATTTGTAAAACACTTGACTTCCCACGTACAGTAAGGCATCGCCTCCCGGACCATTTGGTGTATAGCAAGGGAGTGGTTTATCCCACAGCCAGCGCGTTGAAGCTGCGCGCAAAGGTAGACACCATACATCTAGCAATATTACTGGAGTGTTAGGCGTAATTTGTTGCACGATTGGAGATCGGGAGGTGGGTGCGAAGAGAGGGTCGTACTCCGCTGGAGCTGTCCCGTTTTGTGATCCATAGAATGTGCTCTTGACAAACTGTGTCATAGTCGTAGCGCCAAATGAGTGTCCTGCGAATGTTATCTTCCCAGGCTCATGCACATTCATCAGATCTCTAAACATAGAAAGAGAAATGGATGAAGTATTGAGGTTTGTGAGAGATTGATCGCGATCAATCCTAAGTAGAGAATCGTGTATCAAGCCCAGTTCCCAGAGACGGATTTTCAATTGGGCGTTACGTTCTGCCTCGACTTCTGGAGATGGGGTATGTGATATGCGGTGATAATTGATTGCTCCCTTAGCTTTCGACGTTACCGATTTCTCATCTAGAGAATTCGTCGAGGGAACATCTCGAATATACGATATAGGCGCCGAGCCATCTCGATGCTCGGGGGCAATGACAATCACGCCGTGTGAGGCAATTGACCCAACAAGGTGTGAATATGCATTCCTTGACCCTCCGAGACCGTGAGAGAAGATCATAACCGGCCAGCGATTATCCGACGTCGTGGGCTTGAGGAGAGGAGCATTCTTCAAGACGGGGATCGAGACATAGTAGAGAAGTGTAGGGAAATACCTGTCGCATCACAAATCAGTGCTTAAGAATTTTGTCGCTCGGGATTTGGTATACGTACGAAACAAATTCTGCCAACATGGATCCTGTCCCAAGAAAGCGTGTGTAGGCGGACATGTATCCTCGTTGCGGCTGCGGTATCCAACTCACTGACCCCCCTTTAGCACCGGACTCGCAGGGATAAAAGACTCGGTACTGGATGGTGGAGATGCTTTCTCCAGGAGCAGGAGAGGGAGATTCGAGCTCCCATACTGGGAGTTCAACGTCCACGGACCCAACTTTGTACTGTCCTGTGTAGGACGGGAAGCTCGGCACAGGGCTCAGGCGAGCAAAGTACGACATTTTCGTTGTTCGCAATCCAAGGTCGGCTGGAGAACATGCAATGAGGACCAAGATATGTATTTGGAAGAAGAGAGAGTGGTTAGAGACGAAAAGGAGTGTGTTAACTATCAAGACTGGGTGAGAAAAGGAAACAGGGAAGACGAAACTTTATGTTAGGCATTCAGGAACAGAACAAGTGTCGCGTGCGTCATAAGAGAATGTGGCTTACTCTCTATTTTCGCGGGTTTCCCGCGGTTTTCCCGAATTTTCGTCCTGCAAATGGTGGCGCAAGTGTCGTAGTAGACCTAGGTAGGACTAGTGCCAGGTAAAAAAAGAAATCTCGGTTCCACTGATATTCCGGAGCCGGCATCCCGTGACCACGGGGGATTAGATTGGAAGGCTCTCCTTTTTTCGTACTCTAAGAAAACAGTAAAACATATGCTGTTTATTGGATAAGTCAATCTATAGTCCTCAATATTGACTTTTAATTACCATTATCGCTGACTAAGATCTCTTGCATTCTATCCAATCTACACTCCTAATTGTCAATTGCAAAATACGACAGGACGTTAATGCTCAATGATTTTATATGCGCTCTTCTTGCGAATCTGAGGACCCCACTTGAATAATATCCAAGGGATCGGAAGCAGGGCGACAGAGATAAATCCCAGAAGACTAGTAGCCCAGTCGATACCGAGTCGGTCATACACTATACTGGTCAGGGGCAATAAGCGAGTCAAGTAAGGGGGCTGACATACTCTGGATTGCGAAGAGCGGAAACGCAGCTGAAAATATATATCTTGAGAAGCCATTTGCAGAAACGGCAGATGCGCCATACTGTGGGCCATAACTGTCAATCAGATAAGTCATCGCGGATATCTAGACCGCAGAGTCAGCGCCACACTGCACAGATTTTAGAGCCACCTACGAATACGCATAAGTTTCCCCAGGCAAAGATTATAGTTGATACTACCGGACTGGCCCAGTGCACGTCGGAACGAGCAGTCCATGCAAACCAGAAGAGACCAATGGGAATTCCTATACCACCAATCATTGCAGCATATAGGCGATGCTCTGGTTCAACGAGAACTTTTATCCGAGGTGATTCCTGTGATGTCAGTGTAGAGGCCGCTTCTCCATCTTCCAAGTTGTTCTCTGAGTCAGTCTGTGCACTGGCTCTCATAAATTCTTTTTGATATAGAAGTCTGTCGCAAAGGACACAGATGATTGTTGCGAGCACACTTCCAATCATAATTGGAAGAAAGGTAAGGCCAATCTGCCCGGTATTGAAGCCATAGACCCTTGAATAAACAAGAGGAAATGAAGCAAAAAATGTAAATAAAATCCCGAAATTAATACTGACGTAGAGGCTGAAGAAGGCAACAATAGGCTCAGTAATCAACATGGTAAGAGGACGAAATAGTGTGATGGTCAAGAATACTCTCAACGCTCCGGCCCCATTAGATAGTTTAGATGCTTCGGGCACACCCAGTCGTTTCCGTCTTCTCCTAAGGATTATTGGTTTATATGTTTCTTTCAGCCGTAATGAGTAGAGATAGGTTGCAATCATGAAGAAAAGCATAACCCACTCGAGCCATCGAAACCCTTTCTTCTCCGCAACAAAACCACCAATGACAGGGCCTGGAAACCCATATCTTTCTTAGCAATGTAGTTCCACAGCGTTATGAAATAAGAGGGATGGTACTAACCAAGGGCAGGTCCAAGAAATGGTGCTAAAAGAAAAAGACTCATTGCGATGCCGCGAGAGGAGGGATGAAATATGTCTGCGAGAGTACCACCGCCAATGGATAGAGCTGGCGCCGCAAAGAATCCAGCGAAGAAGCGACAGACGATAATCGTTCCTATATTCTGGGCAACTGCGCAGCCAACAGTAAACAGGGCTGCTACTGGCAGACTACTTAGATACACAATTGATCGGCCAAATGTCTCACTTAGAGGTGCTGCAAGAACAGGCCCAAAGGAAAGCCCGAGACAGTACATAGAAATTCCTAGCAACGATACCGTCGTCGAGACGCCGTAATGCTCAGAGACTTCGTCAGCTCCAGACGCATATATGGAGGACATGAAAGTACTATTCATGCACAAAGCGGTAGAAATATTAGCTACTGTCAATAATAATAAACCTGGCAACTTCATTGACATACGTCGTGAAGGCAAAGGCTGCAGTAATACCTGCATGGTATGCTCTCTTGCCCTTTGGCCAGTTATGTGGATCATCAGGATCATTTTCTGAGCTCCAGTCCCAGAGTCCTATATTTGTCGGCGTATGCTGCTCTGAAGGAGGAGGTACGAGTTCAATATTCTTCTCTTCGTCCTCCATACCGCTCATCTAAGTCTCTTGATCGCAACAAATCGCCAAATATCGATCACAAAGCGCACTGAAAATTATGTTGCAGGATACAGCGGTTGAAGAAGGGCAAGTTAGAAACGGCCATAAATACCCATCCTTCTTACCAATGTACGCCATGTTAATGTACCTACCTCGCTGCATGAAGGCGGGTATAGATGCCGTGATTAGTGAACTTGGGTTCCAAAACATCTGCCAATTTGCCGGTGGACGAAATACGGACGAGTTAGCCGCTTACCTGATATTCTGCACTGCCTAGCTGACCTAATGCGATCGCTAAGACGTCACTCTGCCTGCGGATTAGCAATTCGCTCTAGCAAATTTCTCTCGTAATCAGATATATTGTTGCCCTCGCCCGTCAACTTCGCTACTCAATGTCATTGCCATTGTCAACCTTACCTAGGTGTGATCTTCTCTCCAGACGGCAAGAATCGGCCAAATGCCCGGCTTTAAATTCATAACCCTGGATTAACCGTGGGGTGGCTATGAGCTTTTCAACGAAATATCACTCTGGGATGGCCAGGGTCGCTGATCTCTAATCTCTTTCACAACCCCTTCGATCTATATTATAATATGTTTTAGGCGAATAGGGTGCTTTTTCGATCAGAAGAGTGATATTTTAATCGTATTCAATCCTGTGAAGTAGGCTTCCAAGGGTCAATCCATAACTCATAAGCCGTCGCTGGAGTTTGAAGCTATGGAACTTAGGACACGCTCCCCGAACCAATCCTCCGGGGACTTGGCCCTAGACACTAGAAATACGACCGAGGGCAGTTCTGAGATAGCAGCTTCCAACGACGCGATTCTTGATCAGAGTAGTGATATGATATGGAGAGGGGGAGAGCATAACTTTGAGGGTAACCAACCCGCCCTGCCCCCACTTCACCAACTCATAACTCTTTGCTGCTTACAGTCGCATTGACTGATCCCCACAGACCTGCATGATCGATTTTGCTTCTCATGCGGGGCAAGTGAAAACATAGTTGGCTGCCAGACCTGCCGTCGATGTTACCACCCCCAGTGTATGTTTCCGCCTCTTGATATCTGTCAGATACCGGACGTCTGGTTTTGTCCAGTTTGCGTCGGCAGAAATTGGCATATGCCACTCGGTGCTATCTCCACTCCACCTACAACACTCCCCAGCACATCCCTAGCACCGACTCCTCTTCCCTCTGGTGGGATTCAGGCTGCGAAAGAGAACGAGCCAGTACCTCCAGAATCTGAAAATCCAAAAGTCATCAGTCATAACCCAGATCCCCAGCGAAATGACGACGCCGAGAATCAAAGTAAGCGGTGGAGAGAGGTTCAACGATGGAAAGAGAATGCTTGGTTATCACCGCGCGGCTATATTCTGGACCCGTCGTGTTCCGAAAGGTTTATATCTCTTTCTGGAGAAGAGCCAATATCACTTAACACCGTGATGAAAAATCGCTCTGTTCCATCTGATAATGACCACGACCGTAATAAATCGGAAAATCATAGTAATAATCAAACCGCAATTCCTTCTAATATCCAAGACCCAACACAAGGAAAAATTCGCCGCACTGGAAAGGGGGTCCACAAGTCACCTCCACGCAAACGCTCGAAATATTCCGACCTACCCAAGGATATTGAGAAGGCCTTGGACCTCATTACGAGCCGTTTAGAGGAAGCCTCCAGATCCAGGAGATGGCAAGATGATGTGGATGGCAAAGCTCGTGCAATGGAGCAGAAAGTGAAAATACAGGAAGGCGAGGTACTCCTGTGTCGGCAAGAACTGCACACGGTCAAACAGCAACTTTTAAACGAGGTCACAACGACAGAAAGACTAAGAGCAGAGAATGCCGACCTGCGCGAGAAATTAGAGGAGGCTCGAACATTAGCTGAGAGAAAGGAGAACGAGATGAAAAATTGGCAAGCCATGCTACGGACGGTAATGGGCTCTGGAGATGGGCCACCACTAAGCTGACCGCAAAAAATGCATTATGAGCTGTATTCTAGGAATTTTTTCCACAACCATTCAGATAATTCTAGTTCATCTTTTCGCTCCATACCTTACTTCTGGAACTCCGGCCTTGTCTCAATTTCCTTCACCAGGCCAATGAAATCTTCGTCACCGGCGGCCGCCAAAACCTTAAACTTCTCTGTATTATCTTTGACCCATTGTTCGAATTTGCCGGGCTATCGAATGGTATAAGTATGACAATTTGTTGTTACAGAACTACGTACCATTGGTAGGTGGAACCCTCCCTCAAAAGCCGAGTCCAGTGTCCCCTTTATATAAACAGCTCTCAACTCTGCTTCGGGTGTTGAGCCCGCGACATTATCCCACATGCTGACAAGTTTATGCGTCATACCCTCTAACTGCTGCTGTGTTCTGCCAGCTCCGGAACGTAGAGAAACAAAGAGTCTATTAATCTTCCTTGGCTGGCCACCAATGAAGATATCAGAAAGCGATCCTTGACCGACGTCAATGAAACGGCATTGAACTATAAATCTAGGAGCGTTGAATGATGTTGCATGCCAATCGGTAATGGCTTTAGCCAGCGCTCTCTTCTGACTCGCCGCAAGGCGGATAACATGCTCGAATTCGTAGATAGGCATCGTATGGTAATGGATATATAATTTTTAAGGGACAGGGAAATAATAGTTGTATAGAATACAAAACAGCCAGCCTATACCTCTCTCTTTCCTGACTTCAGTATATATACCAGAAAGAAATCCAGCCCGGAGTGTGCCAGGCCTTTAGGAGAATGCATACAGTGGGAGGTCCTTTGACGTAATCCGTCCTGTATGCTCACTTACGTATTAAATGAACCTGACATAGTTTTGATGCAATGTCCATAATCACATAATCAAGCATCGCCAAGTTAACGGCCATTGAAAGTGAAACTACAAAATGAATTCATTACTGATGAGTAGACAACCTCAACATCTGAATGTCTATTTTAATTTGAATAAAGTGTTACGAAAGCTGCACTAGTCCTTTTGCTACTGAATTTGAAGACTTAGATATAACCTACGCATTCGATCTCCACATCAGAGTCGAGTGGAAGCGACTTCACACACACACATGTACGGGCCTAAAATAATACTCAGCTTCCCGAACTAGATTAAAACATGTAGGGTATTACTGGGAGAGGCCCATGAAAGAGTATCTTGTATCCCTCATTCATTTCATTGAATGAATCCATCGAAGTCAAAAAGACATTCACTTTGAGAACTTTATCAAGGCTACTCCCGGCCTTTTCAAGGACTGCAGAGAGATTCTTGATGATTTGGATCTAAAACAAATACCTAATTTAGTGACTTAAACAGCAGCTGACGTCCCTGACACTCACAGTTCTCTCTTTAACACCGCCTTCAACAATCTTATTTGTCTTTGGATCAAGCCCAACGATGCCAGAGCAATAGACAAGCCCGTTGTAAATAATTCCCTGGGAGAATGGGGCGATGGGAGCAGGAGCACCACCAGTAAACACCGCCGTTTTCTCCGCCATGTTGGAGGAAATATATTAAAAACACGGGTTTTTTTTCCCTATTTTAAATGGATATAAGTGACTACTTCATAAGAATTACAGCGATTAGCCAGGTAGAATATAAATAGCCTTCCGTCTCCAACTATGTACTCCGCTCGATTTTGCCATCATGTCTTACGTCTTCATACGCATAAATTTACAGCTGGAGACTTAGCTAATATTCTGAAGAATGGGAGGGGGGAGTTTGCGACAGTCTTGCGGGTAATTCATGGTACGTTAAGCCGGCCGCTAATCGGAGAGGCTGCATGGTGCTGCACCAGCTGGACCCGATTTGCTTATCTCATACCCAGATATATTTGAGCCCCCATGTTTTGCATAGGGCGCGAGGTCGGGTTAGTTGACGACCCGTTGTAGTTTTGGTATAAGTTGCTAAAGACAGATTCATAAGCCGAGAGCCGTCTTTGAGTATTTGGTAGATGACTCAAAAGTACGTCAGTATATTTTGTGCACTTCCATTGACTTGGTTCAGCATCTTGAGACGCCGTTCCCCTGATTGTAAGGTACAATTTTCGGAATGAGTCTGGTCAAAGTCAACGGGTGTGAGTGTAAGGCGGGGTTCGGGGTTCAAGTAGAATTTGGGAAGGAAATGAGAAAGAAACACTTCCTCTTCGATGATGGATACATTAATTTGAATCAAGGTATAGATTAAGGTCGTCTGGACCGGACAGTAACACTGATTCCTAACTTTGTACATAGGTTCCTTTGGCTCACATCCACGTTTCGTTAGAGATGCTCTTCGCTCTTTTCAAGATGAGGCGGAAGCAAAGCCTGATAATTTCATACGATACGACTATCCTGATCGACTGAACGAAATTCGGGCCACTCTGGGCAAGATTCTTAATGCTGCTACTGACGAATTGGTCATCGTACCAAATGCAACGATAGGCATTAATACAGTGCTGCGTAATTTCAGCTTCAGGGATGGAGACAAGATTGTCTACCTAAGCACTATTTACGGGGCAATAGAAAAGACCCTCCAATATCTTGCGGAATCAACGCCAGTGACGATTATTGAATTCAAGATAACCTTACCTATGTCGGACGACGATCTAGCCGAGGGATTCCGGGCTGTTCTGAAAGAGCATGGCTCGTCTGTCAGGGTTGCCTTATTCGACACTATTGTCAGCATGCCTGGGGTAAAACTACCGTATGAGAAATTGACTCAGATCTGTCGTGAAAACGGAGTCTTTAGCTTGGTGGATGGTGCTCACGGCATAGGTCAGATACCTCTGGACCTCAGCGCTTTTCAACCGGACTTCTTGGTTACGAACTGCCATAAGTAAGTTGAAGAGCTTTCCCATAGAGACAGTTCTAACCTCATGAATAGGTGGCTTTTCGTCCCGCGCACCGCTTCTGTATTCTATGTCCCCTTTCGGAATCAACATATGATGCGTTCGACTTTGCCCACCTCACACGGCTTTGTGCCCCTCGAGGTTAAAGGCAAGAGGAAAATATTCAATCCATTGCCTCCATCTAAATCCAATAATGTGTTTGTATCTCAGTTCGAGTACACTGGTACAATCGATAACGCTCCTCCTCTTTGCATCCCGGCCGCTCTCAAGTTTCGAGATGAGGTTTGTGGCGGAGAAGAACGAATCCGAGCGTATCGATTCGAACTAGCAGAGAAAGGAGAGCAAAAGATTGCAGAAATTTTGGGCACGGAGTCTCTGGCAGTTTCCAAAGCCTCTCGTATAGGCTTTGCAAATATCTGGCTTCCTTTGCAGGCGGAGACTGCTGGTGAACAACCGGCAGAAGGCTTGATTCCGATAGAGGACATCTCAGCAGTCACAAATTTCCTTACTGAAGAGCTACTGGAGAAGTATAACTGTTACATTGCCATATTATTTTACCGGGGTGGGTGGATTGCACGTTTCTCAGCTGAGATATACCTCGATCTTGATGACTTTATCTACGGCGCTGAGGCTCTGAAAGAGTTGTGCGAGAGAGCAAAACAGCTAGATTATAAGTCTTAATAGTGTTAGAGCTGTGGCTCACAGTACATACGGAATCTAAATCTAGGTTCTTTTCATCCAATGGATTTATATTTCCGTAGCCGCACGAACATTTCCTGTATGGGATATAATATCCCCAAATATAAAATCAGATATTCTCTTGAACAGAGGCAATATAGGTGCACAGGTTGTAGTCGGATATCAAGGTGAAACTCAGTTATATTGACTATTGAGTGATGCAGAGACAACTAAGGTAAGAAGAGATTCAGGAGAACTAGAGCCTTTTATGCTTAATACCATACACTTAATTGAGTCACCAAATAGGCTCCCACCTAGTCACCTTATAGGCACCGGTAGGCAGCCTAATAGGCAGATATGTAGTATGTGTAAATGTGCCTGAAGCCCTAATACAGTCAATATATTCCTACCCGGAATTGGGAATGAGACTAACAAGCTCTCAACAGCGATTTATTAAGTTACTACGGACTGAAAGGCCTTACGGTACGCTGATCGCGATTTATATATATTTCTGTTGACTCTCAGCCATGTTTGTTCATCCCTGGTTCATCTTCCAACACATGCGCCTCCGCCACAAATTACGCTACACAGTACAGCAGAGGCCAACAATCCCTGGAGCCAGGAACAGCACGAACATCCCCCTGTTCCTTAATTCGTTTCATCTTTTCATCGCGTTGCTCCTTATATCTCTCCTTCTGCGTATTTCCGAACAAGGCGCATTCTTTATTCCGCTGTGAATGGGATTGTCTGATTACACCTCGCACTTCAGTCTTCCCGTCGCATGAGACCCTACCAACATGTCTGCTCCGACAGAGACCTCCCCGCTCCTCTCTGTACCAGCTGAGCCTGTAGTTGAGGAATCTCCCGCTCCGGCGCCTGGACCAGATGACTCCAGATCATCCCGAACAGCCAGCCTGTTACACACGATTAAGATCCTCCGCATTCTCCTCTTCAGCAGCACCGTAGCCGCATTCGCCGCGATTATCGCCGGGGGCATCGTTTTCCAATATAGTCCCTTTAACCCATATTGGGGCTGGGATATGACTCTCGATCCCTTTCGGATGGTTGTATGTTTTGCTTGCCCGTCCCTGCCCGCTCTCATTCCAATTCGGGCGTCAGATTCGAGTGCTTATTCTAGTTTCGCATAGTCCTTTTTCGCCTTTCTATTCGCAGGTATTAATCTGAGATGGAATGTTCCATACTTCCTGAACCTCCTCGCTGATCTCGCCATCCCTTTCTTCCTCGTGGGTGCTAGCAATCAGATTTATTCAGATTGGCCATTCGCGTATAGCTTCTGCCCCTTAATGGGCAATGATCCTGGCCCCGCAGCATCTCACCTTTTCTGCTTGAAAATGCTGAGTGTGTTTCAGGCTCTATTACGGGTATGCATCGGATTTGCAGTGGTTGTTGGGTGAGTGGCTTTCTTGATTTATTTTTCTATCTATTCATATCTCCTGAGGTCCATGCTAGTAAATGTGAATTGGAAGAGCTGGATCTGATTACATATAGGGTGTTCCATTTGACGCTTTTTGCGTTCAGAACAGTTGTTATTTCCAGGCGTGGAGCAAATCAAAGGTTCGGCCCGTTAAGCCTTCGGGTACCGACTGGAGAGCTCACACTGTCTGTTACGATTAAACTTCTGAAGCAACAAACGGGCATGGACAGCCCTGACGGGCGTAATGCGGTCAACGTGGAGCATGGAACTTTGCCTGCGGGGGAGTAAATGACAAATAGGGACGCATGCATTGTATGGTAATGATGATGTATCACAAGCTACCCCTGTTGTTAGCTCCTGGTTCAAGATCTATCTCCCTAATATGCACGATAAACATCGAGATCATATCAAATAGACGAGAAGACGGCTAAACTCGACAACGCTTTCCCGGTTGAGTCCACCATCAAGTTATTTGCGCAGCTGCTTCCCAGATTCGCATTGTCGATCCACGCTGGCTCCCAGTAAAACAATCCAGCACCTCCGCTGACGCCAGATACAATATTTGCCACATCTTCAACCCATGTAGTTTGTCCTGTCGCAGAGAATGGGATCGAAGTGGTATCTGAGGGGAACTGATACGCAGGACTAGGACAGGAAGTTGGCCAGTCTGTCTCGGCCACTATCAAAGTCTTTCCCCAGGTCGACGCCATGTTTGTGAGACTGGATTTGAGGCTCGCAAGTGTCGCCGCGGAGTTGTAGAACGGATAGTACGAGACGCCCATTATGTCAAAGTCCGAGGTGAGTAGAAGACCCTCGCCGAGGACCGTATTATACCAATACTCCTGTGTACCCCAGTTCCACCCGTTGTCCAGATGAATCATAATCTTCGGCTTGGTACTGAGGTTCGAGTCTTTGATTCCGGCGGAAGCAGAGTGGAGAAGACGAGCGATATTACTGTAGGATGAGGTGGAGCCCGTGGGCCAGAGCAGTCCGGCAGTTATTTCGTTCCCAATGGAGACAATCGAGAGAGGAATCGAGCTGGATGCGAAAGAGTTCGAGACTGCGAGAGTATAATTGTACAGCTCCCAAGATAGGTTGTCAATATCTGTTGGCCACCCTGAAGGAATTGCCTTGCAATTGGTTAATTGTGACCCCATTCACGGCGTGGGGTCTTACTTGATGTCCCGGATCAGCCCATGTGTCACTCAAGTGCATATCAAGATAAATATTGAGCCCTGCAGCATGTGCGCGTTGGGCCAACTTGAGATTGTATGCTAAATTGTAGTCGCCACTTGATGGATTGACCCATAGCCGCTGCCGCACAGTGTTCACACCACTATTCTTGAGGATTGTTTCTAAAGGTTCGGTGGTACCACTCGTAGTTTTATAGCTCTTCCCGGCAGCTTCCTCAATAAGCAGAGACGACCAGTCGACTCCTTTATACGTTAGGGCGGCTTGCGTAACTGAGATGACAGCTAATAGGGTAATAGAAAACAACATTGTGTCTCTTCACTACAGTGAGGTGGGAGAGCTTTAAGACAGACAGATTCATTGCAACGGATCCTGACAACAGTGTTCTACACTTTGCTTATGAAGTCAAACGGTTAAACTAAAGAAGACAAGTAATTTATCAGGCAACACACTCGGAAAATAAACATCCCTTGAAAACTGAAATCCACGTATAGGTGTTCAGGTATAATGTGTCTCATTGCCTGATTCGAGTTCTGAGTGGCTTTCGAGTAGCTCCACCCGGGACCCTGTACCCCGCATTTCACTTTATCCAGGAACGGCCAACACAACATTTCCACGAGCTGGAAAAATAACGGCATTTTTCCAGTCCTTCCGATGACGCCAGTCACCGGAAATACTTTCAAGTAAGAGACAGGTAATAACACCACAAGCGATCTGCGAGTGGAATAGCCACGCTCCTTTCTGGCCTGAATGAACGTCCAGTTTTTTCCAGTCGAAAAGACATTGGCCTTGGATCTCACTCTCTAAATATCGGGCATATCCATTCAAAGGGTAGAAATACTTCACATATCATTAGTCCGATAGCCGAGTGCAGCTGATCGTCCGGCCGCGAAATCTTAATCATAGAAGCTCCTGTTGCAGCTTTCAAGACGAACATGAGATTTGAAGTAAGCACGAAGGGGAGAAACAGGGATAGGTGGATACAGACAAGATCGCAATTTGAAACAAGACCATAATCTGACTATAAGATCGTTGATTATATTCCGATGTTCACAAGAATCTTTAGCCCAAGAGTTGGTGTCGTCAAATCTTATGCTAACTTGAAGCTACGGAAAGCACCTCTACCGATGCCTACAGACTACACACACCTGCTGTTTCAACATACCTTCAACATATTGGACCGGGAAGCTGCAAGACTGAAATATTGAATCAGCTTTACTTCGCTGTTCGAGCGCAAATTGTGAGTTAGGAATCAGGTGTATTTAGTCATCTCCTAACAGACAAGCCGTTCGTCTCTGTTATGATGCAGAAGGACATGCTGCTGATTACCCTGAATGGTTTCATTTACAATACAACAATCATCTCCAGAAACCAATGTCAGAACTAGTCATGGATATTATGATGCTCTTGATCAATATCACTATGTGGAACCCATGTTGAGACCACATACTGTCCCTTCATGGTCTCCATGAGCTTTGGCATGACTATGAGAATGATACTAATGCCCAGGGATGTCATATATTCTGCAACTCTTCCGAATTTAACTACTTAGATGAGTTTTCTGCTCTAACCGTCCCCTGCTTTAGCTGTCCATCGGTGCTCCTTTCGTCAACAGTGCCTGACTCAGTGATCCAAGCCATGGGGCCATTAAGACTTCTTGAATCTTGCAGCTCAATTATGGATGTGTCAAATATCTCGAAAAGATTGTCATTGGCTGTGTTTATTTACGTATGACGCTCCCTCTTTTTCTTGTCGCATGGAGAGGCCCATCGTTTTCACAACAATTGCAAGCTTGCAACACACTTGAGCAATGAAAGACGAACAGAATCATTCCAGGACTCTGTACAATTGCCTTCAATGGTATCCGGAACTTATCAGTGGCAAATATATATACCTCTTGAGTTCAGTTGCGGTTTTAGACTAGATCGGTTTGCTACTTCTATGACGAGAGGTCTCGCTTCTGTCTCCTTAGCTTCCAATGGAAGTATCTTGGAGTCGCTCACGGCGCTTATGGAGTGAAACACTACAGCCTACGAAATGCGAAAGACGGAGGGACAAAGTGACACAAAGTCATTCTAGACTTACAAGCAAGATATGCACTTCTCCATTCCATTTGGATACTCCGTTTTGAATTACAGCTTCAGCCTGCCCAAGGAGGATGGCAGTTATTGCTAAATGTGGTTAGCAACCAACGCGAAAGGCAACTCGATGCAAAAGTCCGAACAATTCATATCCTCAACTGTGAATGCAAATAGTAGAGTGGATTCTATGGCAAACAGGGCGTAGTTAGAATATAAGATCCTTTAAGTCCATCCATGGATTTTCCGAATTGTCAAGCATAAATAAGTGGCAGTGGCGTCCCCATCCACGGCCCTCGTGTGCAGAGCATTCAACGAGGCTCAAGATACCCAGATCACCACACTCCCCAAAGTCACGAAGAAACGCGGGTATATCATTCGATTTGACGAGGACGGAATTCCAATTCTAAACATAAGGGGCGGACTAAAGAGGTTTCCGAACTTGGTACGGGTCGACGCTGTGATCCAGCACCTACCAATAAAAGTTCACGAGTTCTTGGTATAGAGAGACTTAGAGCAGGTATACGATTGCATATCAGCGAATCGCAACAACCTTAAATTTTGGTATAGGATCAAGATAATCTTGCTGGATTTTATAGAGAGCATTAAGATAGGCACTAACTTTACCTAACGATAACTATACAAGAAGGCATACTAGGTCTTTCTCTATCTCTCTAAGGTATATTAATAACTGCACTTTAAGCACTATAGCCACTAACTTCAATATATCCTTATTAGGATTATCAATTGGAACTGTATAAAGAATATAGACGTTACAGGACTTTTCAGTCTGTTACTTATACTTGCAGTCCCCCCAGTACACTTCTTGCTAGGATTAGATCAACTACAACTAGACAAGTATATTGCAACCAATATACAAAACGCTATCCAGCTTAGAACTTACCGGACGAAACGCTACCTATAGGTTCTAACAGGCCTCGAAAATCTGTATCTAAGGACGGACTGGCAGGCTTAGGTATACAGGAGACAGCAGTAGGGCAAGACTAGCAGGGATTGTATGCTACAATTCCTCTACACTAGATATAGTCAGATATTTAAGTTGGATTAAGACACTTGACCTAGGTATAGATTCCCTTAGGGGTTAGATAGCAATAAGCAGACAGCCTTTAGTGTATTAGTACTGCAACCTCGCCTACCTGCAGATTCCTATATATATATAATATTAAAGCAGCCCTTAATATATCAATATAGGAACTATACAGCTATATTGGTACACTAAGGCCTAAGGGGCAGGTAAGGTATACAAGTTAGCTTCTAGAGGACAGCTATATAAGTATAAGGTAAGATAGGTAGCTATATACCTTAGGCTCTAGAAATTCATAGTTACTGCAGCTACTCCCTACGTTACAAATACTAGCGATACTAGCAGGCCTTTCTAATATTATTAGGTAAGGGATAATATAGATTACTATTATATGATTCCCCTTGCTAAGCGAGAAATGCTAACGACTACACCCTCTTACCCCTTCCAATCTAGTCTATACTACAGTTCGTTTATTCTTAATATAATATATATATTCTAAGGAGCAGGAATATATAGCTGCTTAAACTCATAACATCAGCCCGCCTTAGTAAGGACTAGAATCCAATCAATAGTCTAGAGCCTGACGATAACGACAGGGCCGCTGTGACTAGGGACAGCTCTAGCGGAGTGGCCGGCGCGCCCGGGTCCGAGGATGCTGTGGCAGCATCGCTCCTGGCCATCAAGGCGGCTATATCCTATAATGGTGCAGATCTCCTACCTTTTAAAGAGAGCTGCACCTGGGCCGAGGTTGACCCTGATACCCTAGTCCTTAAAGGAGCTGCCGGCACACCTGGGGACATAAAGTTTAAGTTTTAGAAGGTGCAGAGTAAGTCCAACCCCTCTCTTAGTATATTGATATATCAACTACAGTGCTAACCTCCAATTAAGCGCCTACTTTATACGCAACCAGGAGTGTAGCTCTTATCATGCCTCCCTCCTTATATTAGACTGTAGGCTAGGAAAGACGCTTATAACACTCCTATTTATATTGCAGATAAACGAAGAGAAGCGCCGCTACAACCTAAAGCATCCAGAGAAAACCTGACTATACTGCACCAGCCTTGTCGTTATGCCCGGGTTAACTGTAGAGATATAGCAGCAGGATATAGCTTGGTTCTACTATAAAAGGCTAATCATCAAGCAGTACTATAGGACAGCAAGCAATATAAGCGTATCTTGGGTAAGTAGCCTGATCGAGAATATAAAGCTTAATGATTTCCTGGATTCGCTCGACCCAAGCGACTATAAGGTAAGTCTTACTGTATCAATATATCAAGGGATATACTGTTACTAATAACTTGTATACAGACTGGGCAGACGATCGTTCTGTCTATATACCATACTCTTCGGTTGAGGACCCTAGCCGCAAAGCCTGCCAGAGAATTAATACAATATACTCATGACTAGCTTGCAAAAGATGGCTTAGGAGAGATCAAAGGCGAGGAAGTGGTAGAAGGGGTCATCTACTACAACAAAATGCAGTACAAGTTCAAGCGTATAGTCCTTGATAAGGCATATATAGTGTACAACCCCAAGACGCTTGTTAGTAAGACAATCCAGCAGGTGAGGAAGCGGAGCGTACACTTCCTGACTGCCCCCCCTATACTCAACCACCCCCGTAACTTGAGGGGCCTCTTGTCACTAATCTGGGACCCCAATTAGAGTCTCTTCAACGTCCAGACAGGTTTCTTGGAATGCTACAAGGCCGATTTCGATCCTTGCGCTGTTGCGGTGCCCGGCGAGGACGACGACACGGATGACGAAGTCGTGGACGTTGTGCCGCCTGCAGAGCAGCCGGAGTGGCATACCGTCTTCACCAAGGCACTCGAGAAGGGGGATCCCGGGCCCGGTCGTGAGCCCTCGACCCTTGAGAAAGTTGAGGATCTCCTCGTCCTTATTAGCCGCTCGCAGCTTGAGTGTCTCGAGCGTCTGGAACTTCTTGTACTCGTTCACCTGGCGAAGCAGCAGGTGCCAGGCCGAGCTGGCCGAGTCCATCTCGATGCCCCTCGCCACGCTCTGACAGAATTGCTTTACCAGTTGAGGGTAGCCCTCCGCCATCGCGGCATTGCTGGCCAGGACGGCCGTCCTGCTCGATCCGCCCGTGATGGGGTCCACTCTCCCGTACGAATTGATAATCGGGGTTAGACGGTCCTGGAGATTCCCAATCATGTCGGTGAAGACGTGGTTTGCTAGGGCCGTGGCCCGCGCCTCGCTCCAGGAGAACATGGCGGACTTCTTTCCTCGCTTCGCGGTGAACTCTCCTAGGGCCACCAGGCGATCCCGAAATTGGGCCATGATGCCCTCGAGGCGGTCGACCGAGAGGTCCTGGGAGAGAGGTCCTGGGAGAGCGGGTTCATAAGCCGGTCGAGGCGTGGGCGAAGCGCACCAGACACGCCTTTCTCGATCAGGGCTACCGACTCATTGGGGGCAGGACTCTTAAACTTGGCAAGCCGAACTTCATCCCCACTATCGGCATCGGCAATGGTGTCGTCCCCGCTATCACTGCTAATCCAAGCGTCCTCGTCTCCACCCGTCTTGCCCTGCTTGGTCGGCTTGCCCTTTTTGGTAGCCTTGGCCTCGGCCTCGGTCGTCGCGTCTGCGGCATTGTCAAGCAGCTCCGGGTGGAGCTTAGAGAGCGTCTCCCGGCTGAAGCGGACGATCTCTGCCACGACTCCCGGCTTCTCGTCCGCGGACGCCTCGTGATAGACGTTGATGACATTGCTCAAGGCCTCATAAGCTCATTAGCCACTTGGTCTCTAGGGCGGGAGGGAAGAACCTACCTGGTTAAGAACTGCCTCCGTGCCCCTAGTAAACGGGGTGGTTGGCTTCAGGGGAGTAGACATAAAGGCGTCTAGCCCCGTCTTGCTGGGGGTCTTGGGTGGCTATGACATAATGAGCGTGATATGGGTGCTGTGGGTAGGAGTTGGTCGGGTTGATGATGTATTGTAGATGGTCGGGTTGACGACGTTAGGAGATGGTTGGGGTGTTTTGTTTTTCTTGTGATCGTGGACGTGATATCGAATTCTTTGGCGCGCGTTGCACAAACTCCCTAAGCGAGATTTGCGAAATCCGGCATTGGTAAATATTTCAGTGCCATGGCATGTCTGGCTCTTGGACCCCAACAACTATCGCGCCTGCGGATCCCGTGGTCTCTGGAGCCCTGAGATAACGGCCAAAATTATCCCGCCCATCCTGCGCCTCCTCGAGCTTCGCCTGACGATGGCGTCCGCGGTGGATCTCGGGGATGGCAAACCAGCTCGTCGCGTAGCAGACAAGAGTCTTGCTTCAATTCCAATTTTCAGAACAACTTCAACAAATTATCTAACTCTAATTACCGCCTCTAGACTATAACCTTTATGCTCTTCCTATCGTACTCTTGAATCATTTTATGCTCCCATGCGTAGTTTGTAGTCCTAAATACCCATTCAGCTCTTTTACCCCGCCCTCACTTAATAGAACACTCATCGCTCTATATGTATAATCCCCACTCCTCTTATATTAAGTCTTAGTATTTAAGGCACTAAGCAAGCAGTTTTGCCGTGTTTGCTTTAGTCAATAATGGCCTCCTTCTAGCATGCCAATTATTAATGCTATGTTTACTTAAGATCGTCTTAATCTTAGTCCTCTTAATCAATATATTATAGGGCATAATGAGCTCTATATATGTATCCATTAAGTATAGTCGTATGTAGCGTATAACCTTGCATGCCATAGCCTCTAAATACTCTTTTAGCTAGCCCGATCGTGCCTAATAATTGCCTTCATTGCGTATATAGTCGAAATCTAGGGTCAATCGTATGGCCCCTCTAGACACATTTAAGAGGGTCTTAATTGACCTGCTCTTTGCACCCCTTATAGTTAGTCTAATGATGTTACCTCTTGAATACCGACTTGATTGATGATTAAAGGCTCGATTACCAGAGATAGGACCTAATACAGAGCGATGTGGTGGCATTGTGATGTATAGCGATTTTACGCTTTTTCGGCTAAATGGCTCAGACTTTCCGGCACTTACTGTACGAAGTACCTGACTGTAAATTTCAGACGAAACGATAGTTCTGAGTAATTTCTATTTGATTAGATATGCTTATTTCTTCTGGCACTTTGCGAGAAGTCAATCCCAAAGGAGTTTATTATAATGAGTCTGATGTCAACCAGATATTTGCTCTGGGTTCGAAATCCATTAAGTACTGTACCTTTCTTTACCATTACGACAGAGGTGCCTAGTATGTCTGGGTTCGGCTATATTAGCGACTACTTACCCAGGTAAATTACCGGAGGCAGCGATGACCCTTACATCTGACAAACCTCAATATTCCGCTGACCGTATCAGATGTCAGCAATATCCATCCCAACCTAGCCTGCACTTCACGTAGCCCAATATCCACCAGAGCTCAGCAAATTACCCACCGAGCTTATCGAGAGTATTGCAAGGGGATTAAGACGTTCAGGTCTTTGTTCATTGCGACTTACCTGTAAGGCTCTCTATCAGAAGAGTACCCATGCCTTTGGTCTACGATTAGCAAAAGTTCGGACGACTCTGTCTTCAACGAGCCTGCAAAAACTAGAGGGCCTCTCGCGACATGAGCAATTTGGACGCTGTGCCAAAACTTTGGTGATTGAGGAAGATTCGGATCGATACTTTGGACATGGATATTCATGGAATCGACATCCCTCTGGCAGTCTCCGGTTTCCACATCCCGCAGTTGACATGCTGCAAGAAATTCTGATAAGATTGGAGAACTGCCGATGCTTCCGCATTTCATCAGGCTATGAATGGCGCGAAGGTAAAGATTGTCTAGGCAATACCGACGCACTTGCAATTATTCTTCACGTAATTGCTGAGGCGAGCCTGCCCGTAAAGACTGTCATTCTCGAGTCTGTTTGGTACCCATGGGATCATGCCCTTCTCCACCTCCCGACTTACCAGACCCCAAAATTTAAATCTGCGTGGGCACATCTTCAATCTCTCGGCTTCCATTACAGAATAGGTATTGGAGACGTCAATTGGATGACCTAGCTTGTTGTACACGCCACAGGTCTCAAATATCTATCGCTAAAGGGCTGGCCTAGGAACGGTGATTTGATCAGCAGGCTCTCTTCCTATGGTAAGCTGCCAAACCTGGAAGAACTCTCCATTGCAGCGGACTTCTGCATAATACCACGTCAAGTGCTATGCAAATTCCTACTCTTATTCAAAGATAGTCTCCGCGAGCTTCGGTTGAGGAAAGTTTCACTGGAGGATACATGGGAACCTGTGCTTGAGCTTCTCAGAACCAACTTCCCTATCTTGGACACCGTATCTTTAAGTACTCTTAAAATGCTGCAATCAAATGCGGTCAATCCCCCGACTGTAATTTTGAGGAGGGAAAGGGAACTCCGATTAGGGGTATTTTCTACACTATCCGAAAATGCGAATAAGTTAGGATTTCAAGATGCAGACTTCACGAACATTCATGAGAAGCCATGGGCTGGAGAAAGTCGGGTTGATGGCATTAGATACTCCGGTCGGGAGAAGATGGGTGATGCTCTAGATGTAATTATGCAGTCCATGGAATATGTTAAATAGATTTCAGTGCAGGCAGCATAAGTCAATGCGTATATATCCCACAGTACAGTCCATAAAGTCGAGGTGTGAAGTGAATACTTGGTATCTTTCTGTCATCAATATACAGCGACAGGTGTGAACCGACAATGTAGATTTAGTAGAGCATTGAAAATGCAGGATCTAAGAACCCATCCAGATATGTTAAAATAAATTGTCTATAAAATGAGTTAAATAGCCAGCAGACCCAAAAACAAAATTACCACCCAAATGTTAACTGTTTATGATCAATCTTCTTCAATCCGAAAAGATAGATAATATTGCTCTAGCTCACCGCCTTTACCTCATAACTGCTGAAGTAATACCCTACGCTCAGCCTTCTAGTATCCTATTTCAGATCTCATATTTGTGTTACCGCTTCCATGTATTAAAATAGTTTCGCAGTCTACAGAAGAACGATTTAGTTTATGAACAACCTCTTTTTTCCATCTTAGAACAATGGCCACTCACATGCCAACCACTCTTTTAGACCTCTTCTCAAACCATCTTGTACTCGCTCAACTAACGCCATACCTATCAATCTCGGCCCTCTTCAATCTTTCCATCACGTCCCGGAGGTTCAGCGAGGTCATCCGCGGCGACCCAAAAGCATTCCAGCGTCTTGACGTTTCATCTGTTCGTGGGGTGCCATGTCACTCATGCGAGGATGAACCCCCTGAATCCCACACCATACATAACCGGTATGGCAACATCGAGGAAGAATGGGCGACGTATTGTTTGCCGCTGATGAAGCTTGCAACCATATCGCGGAAATGGGATGTCCTGCCATCAGTAAAGACTTTAATTCTGGACCATCAATACGTCCATTTGGACACCCTACGGAATATCCTGCTGGATAGTGCCTGTCAGATACGTCTACTCTCTCTCCTTGATGTACGGAGTCTTGATCGACATGACTTCCAAGACTTGATTGATGCTTTATTCAGAGGTGGACCTCGTTTAGACGGGCCACGCCTTGAAGGTATCTATTACTTTGGTGCTCCATTGATGTCGGAGAAATTTCTTAACCAAGCCTTCGAGGACAAACTTGAGCCTGTCAACGCATCGACGCCTGCCAAGGAATCGAACCTGCCAGATGCAGAGGAAAACTTAGACCCATGGTACCGTCGTTCTGGAGTTGCATTTCAACCCCCCGAAATTGAGTCTCTATATTCCGGACTGCTTAGGGTCACTCGAGGCTTTGTGGTATGGGACGCTGTTTTATGCAGAGCACCAAGGCATACTCACCCACATCCTCACTTTCTGATTCCGACCATTGCCAGCGTGGCCCTTGGTGCGACAGGTTGCCACATATGTCATTCTTCCCCAGAAGGGCCCGGATCAACCATAAACCACGCGCCTCTCCTTGCACCACCGCCACTCCATTCTTTCTCAGTCAAGGTCGCCCAAGAGATTCCTTCCAATTCCAAGAGCGTTGCCCCTTTACCATTTTATGCTCGGTGCTATAATTGTTTAAAGTACCGTTGGTGTGCGAGCTGCAACAAATGGTGGTGTGAAAACTGTTATCAATTTGGGGCGCCCAACTGCTATAAGGAAAATGATGCAAGAGGTCGTGATAGTGCGGGAACTAAGGTAAACCAGTCTTCATTCGCGGTCAATCGCGCCCGATCATTTCTGTCAGCCCATCACTTACACCAGAGCATAACTTTCTCTTGCACAACACTGGCTTATTTTATATGACTATAGGCAGAATGTGATAAATGTGGTCGACTTGTAAGTTACCCCAATACCGAGAGGATGGCCCATACTGTATTAATCGTCCCTTAGTGCAGCGAATGCAATTCAAGGTATCAGAAACTGTACACGTGTTGTAATACGACGTATTGTTTGATCCACGACAGGCAACTTTCGGGTTTTACCACGGTAGCGATCATTTCTTCCGTCTTTGCCTTAACCTGACCTAACACAATGGCAGTGTGATACATGTGCGGGTTTGCATGTAGAAGACCCATAGAATGATTCGCATTAGAATCAATAGAGCATTTCAGCCTACAGTGTTGAACTGACAACGCAAAGTGTCAGTGCTCAGGCATATGGATCGATTTACGAGATTATTGACTGCTGTACTATATATCTGACTTGTTGCAAGTGCGACAAATACGATCACGGACTTCGATCTTTGAAGCCATTAACAAGGCTAGAGGATCACTCGGTTTATACCATCCTTTTACCACTACCTAGCAACGGCAGATCACGGATGAATTCGCAATACAAAAAAAAAAATTGAAGGATGAATCTCAGCTTTTGATTTTGAACTCGACCGAGTTAACTTTATTTCCCCAGAGGCCATTACCTCTGCAAAGATACCTAAAACGCCAAAGCAAAACTAAACTAAACTTTTTCCCGATCAACGTTGTATAGCTTTTGTGTTTCCTTGCCTCGCTCTATAAGGACATGACAGGGTATCATACAAGATGTTTAGTGAGGGGTTACTGGGGTGTTAGCGTGCGGATTTCCGGGGTTGTAGTTCTGGGACGGACCAATTTGAGGTCCGCTGAGAGTAGTTGGGCTCTCATCAGGGTTCTTCTGGCGGAGCTCACCGTCAGTGATGGTCTTGGGCCAGTTCTCGTTAGGGGTAGGTGGGCCAGTCGCCGCAACGTTGGTGTTGATAGTAAGCCCTGGCTTCTTTACAGGTTCTGGGTTTCTGCGGCTGTACTGGGTGACCGGAGTGTTAGTATGTGGCTGGCCAGGGTTATAGTTCCGGGACGGGCCAATTTGAGGTCCACTGAGAGTAGTTGGGCTTTCATCTGGATTCTTCTGTCGAAGCTCGCCATCTGTTATAGTCTTAGGCCAGTTATCATTGGGGGTTGGCGGCCCAGTTGCCTGCACATTGGTATTCAATGAAAGCTTGGGCGGCTTGGCAATGGGCAGCGCAGAAGTGACCATCACTATGGTCGTGATGACCGCAAGGAATGATCTCAGTAACATGATGGGTTGCTCTAAGGGAGCTAATATAAAACAAAGGAAAGATTTGTATGAAATGGGTGTTTATGAGTGAGGAGATGATGAGTGCTTGTTCGCATGAAAGGACAGAGCAACAAGCCCTATATATACATAGAATACACGCACTGTCGACAAAAAAAAAAGCGTGGCCAAATAACAGTAGGATCGGTCTTTGAGGTCCAAGGAATAGCCACGGTAAGTCGATACCTTCTACAGCGAGTGGGCGGGAGCAGGCGCATGCGGCAGGAGCAGACTCCAACAGCGAATATTGCACTGTTTTGAGGTTACGCGGAGACGCACATGTAAACCAGGTTAAGAATTACTCAGCAGGGAAATAAACACTGGTGCACGGCACAGAATTATCCTTACTGTCCTCGTAGAGATCTTAGCCTATTCTGGCGCTCTGTGACAGAGGACAAGAGGAGGAGCTGGCGCGGGCGTGACAGTCGCGTGGCCGAGAAAGGCTGTGTTGAGGGAGCCGCAGAGGAACCAGAAAAGAGGGCGGGGCGACAGGAATATTACAGCCACAGAACAGTGGGGAAGCTTTATCCTTATAACTTAATTTTAGACTGACATCTTCCATCACGAAGGCGACGACTTCAACAGGAATAAGTGCTCTGCAGTCTCAGGAATAGGGACTGCAGACTTCACTTTTGAAGCATGGCAACGCACAATCCCCGCGAGACGCCTTGACATTGGTTGAGCGCGTGCGAAGGGAGCGTGATGAGTGGTCCATCGAAGTAGAGAATTTAAACTTATTAGACGAGGCCATTTCGCCATGCTGCAGTTTCAAGCTGTGTTCTCCCAGCCTGGAAGAAGCCCTTGATTCAGACCCCAAAGCTATCCTCTGCAGCTTTACAGTCAGACAATCTTTAGAATCAGTCAGTGGGACAAAAAGGTCCAGAATATATGTACTTTCTTATCACAGCAAATAGGGCCTGTGTGTTGGTCCGAAGAGGAGTTTAAGAGAGCTCCCCTGGCCGATTTGGACAGGTTTGTCTCGAACTTCGAACCAATGGCAGACATCAGGGCTGGAAAGGCTGACTGGGTGGGTAGCTTTGAGGTTTGGATTTCGCCGGAGAAGGGGGCATTAAGAAAGGGAATTGACTGCTTGTCTACATTATTACCACTAGCTCAATCGATGCTGCTGCACGCACATTAATGGTCCGTGTGCCCAATTGCTCTGGTTGAGGAGGAAGAAAGAAAGAAAGAAAGAAAGAAAAGAAGGAAAATCGGGTCTCTCTACGTCGATGGAGGGATAAGGGCAAAACCTGTTTTCGGGGCGGATTTGACGCTATGAAAGTGGGAAGCATCATATTCAATAATTTAGTTAACATCCTCCAATGACTCCGCAACCGGTCCGATAAGGATTCGAAACGGAGATATGGAAAGAACAGGTGCAGGAAATGAGCATCGTGGTCTTAATTGTGGCTCTGGAGGCATCTTATGGGGAGGCTGGACTTATATATCACGTGATAAATACCACGTGATATATGACGCAACTGCCCCTCGAGGGTGCCAATATTCAGACCGGAAGGGATAAAACTTGTATGTCAAATCCTGCATTCTAAGGAGGGATATTGTGGATAATTTGTGCCTTAGGATATCATTATTGAGGCTTCTGTAAGTGAGCGTGTGCAATGTCTACTGGTTCAGGCATAGAACTTGCCTGCGCGTCTGTCAGCAGCCACCATATGCTGTTTACACCTGGCTGAAAGACGCCCATACAACGTTACTTGGAAGGAGGCAATTCTGCATGCATATGTTACCCATATGATTGTGTATGCCCCAGGCGTCTATATTATCTCTCTAGCACAAGCTATACGCAACCCCGTATATATCACACATCCTACAGAATTTCCTGTTTTGGCGGCTTCCCTGGCCCGTGTCTGTGGCGCTAAGACGTCAAACACGAAAGCCTACCTTCGTCCCCTCCTCACCCACTCCGCCCATCAACAGCCTCGTCTTTCCTCCCTTTCCGGTGAAGACTAAGCCCTACAGTCCTCTTCGACGCCGGCCTGCTGCTCCACGCGTCTGGTCCTTGACGCCTTACCAGTCAATCTTCGACGCGGCCCCGTCAATTGGCCGCCACGGCCTGTAATCGACACCCGCTTATTTCAGCTCCGACAGATCGCAGAGCCGACTTCTCTGCGGCAACAGATTCACCCAGGGAGCTATAACATCACCTTCGTGGCCAGCCGACGTTGTTCCTCTTTGTTGTCACGTCCCTCAATCCCATCACTCAACATAGATCTCGTCACCATGGCGGAGATCAGGAGGAAACCCATGCCACCCAGCGCTCAGGTGCTGCAGCCAAACAACCTCAACTACACCCAGAATCACAACCGCTCTCGCACAACCTCCTCCAATACGTTCCCCACCATTGTTTACCCGGAGCAGGAGCAACGGCAACAGTACCAGCAGCAGCCACAGCACGTCCAGCAGCACCCGCAATACCCGCAGTATCCGTCCAATAATCAGATGTACCCCTATGCCCAGAGGAGGACCCCCTCGCAAGGAACCTTCTCGACGTCGAGCAGTGGAAATGCTGCACCCTTGCGCCCTCCCTCCCAAGACCTCCGACGCTCGACCTCCTCTCGTTCTGGCGGACCCCCACAGGCCACCAGTTACGTCGCTCTGATGAGGAGACAGAAGGCCACGGTATGGTGTGATCGGGCTCAGCACGAGGACCCGCGACTGGTTGCTGCACAGAAGGCCGCGAAGATGAGAGCGACGCTTGAGATCGTTGGAGGGTCTGCAGGCAATTGGCGATCGTCAGCAGGTGGCACGAGCACCCTGACTGGCGGCAAGGGCGTCACATCCAAGATCCGTCACCACGGCAAGGCAGGGTTGGTGGGTTACAGCCCTGGCGATCTAGTGGGAGGAGTAGGCGGGGTGCCGATGAGACTAAGTGCCACCGAGGTCGAGGGCGAAGACTCTGACGACGATAACACAAATGTGCACCGTGGCTATCATCACCGTTCGGGCAGTGGGCGAAGCAGCGTTGGCAGCAGTCGTCGTGGCCCTGTATATTCCCGACAATCTGGAGCTAGCTCAACGGCTGGAAAATGGAGCTCTGGCAACACTCCCCCGGATTCCTTGCACGATCTTGCAGAGAAGCCAGTGCCCGGCGACTCGAACTACGCCTCTGCTGAAAGCCAACCAGACGGCACACGCAGTGCAGGGAGTGGAAGCAGCGCGGAACGTGCAGACCAGATTGCCGACTTAGGATCCAACGATGCCGCGAGACTGGCAAGCAACAGCCTGCTGCAATCAACCATCACACGTGAGAAGAGTGTGCGGAACCCTGAGGAGCTACGGAGACGAGGAAGTGTTGACGAGAGGACGATGACGATGAGCGCCGGACGGCTATACATTGCGAATCCGGATGCGGACAGCGACTAGTGGGCTGGATAAGAGACGCTGGAATGAGCATGGAAGTATGGTAGTTTGCGGCTTCATATTGCAAGGGCAGAGAAGCCACGGAAGAAGCCACACATTGCGATCACGGCGTTCGGTAAGCCATTGGATTGAGGAGACCCTTGGCATATCCAGGAATCATACCCTCTTTCATTCTTCTGGATCCGTCACTTGGAGTGGATTATAATTTTTTTGGTTGACGGGTGGTATCCATCTGTCTATAGAGAGATGGTCTAGGACAGATCCACGCGATGAAATGGGGTTATCATACGACCTGCTAATAATACTTTCTGAGAAATTAATGTACAATGGTGTCTGGGGTTTGAGGCTATGTGAAGGAATCTATAATATACATACAAATACGATAATGCACTCTACGTGTCTCCATTCTTGTCCTTGCTTTGGCGTGATATCAGGTTCCTGGATGAATATATATATAGCATGGTACGCCTTCTAGGTATGTTTTGCGTACAAACTTAGCAACGTGGAATATTCACTTCCCCAAAGTGAAGCTAATCGATGGAGTAACTCTAGACCATTGAATAAGAGAGTGATTAAAGTAGGAAATAGACATAAAACGAGTTCGTACAAGAGAACCTGAAGGAGCAGCAATTGTATGATTAATATGCAGAGTAATCCCTATATCTAGCAAAATTTTCTCCCTCTAAATGGGAGAGAAGACTTTTAATCCCATACGCTATGCTTGAAGCAAACACATAGAGCTCGTGTCTCGCTGTCATTGTTTTGTTCATGCCACTACAACGCCAAAAGTCAAGCTAAGCCAATGTAAGGGCTTAGTTTGAAGCCATGGCGGTCGCACTCATATCCTGGCTCACGACCCATCGTTTCTCGCTCTCCTTCTTACCAACCCGCTGCGCCATTGCCTCAAGAGTAGCCTTGACCATACCGCCAGTGGCCTTGGGGAATTTCTTCTTCAATACCTCGATCAGCCCTACTTTAGACAGATTGCTTCCTTGAACTTCTTCCTTGAAGTTCGCCCAGTCTTCTTTGGGCAACAGTTTCTTCTCCTTTCCTTTACCGGTAGCAAACTCAGGCGGACGTTTAAATGCGGGTATTTCTACAGCAAAATTGGATACAGATGAGGAAGTGGCGAAAAAAGGGTTAACTGGCTTGCTGGTAGTTGGAATAGAGGCTGTCGAGCCGTTATTGCAGAGGCTATTGGACTTTAAGGTGTTTAGAGGAAGACGAGGCGGTTCCATTGCTGTTGATTTGCTAGGAGTTGGTTCCCAGTAACGTGATGAGAGCGGATCTATGGATCTCAAACTTTCTCCTATTACACGGTTAGCATTTCGAGAAGATAGAAAGGAACAAAGGCATACCGAGAATAGTCTCCATCCGATACTCCATCATGGTATTTGTATTCTTTCCGCGTTTGTCTTCCCAGCACAATCCAGTCGAGATCGGCTCTAGATCGCCTTGCAGGACTTGTCGCCTCGAAGTCAACAGCTCGTCATTCTCATCGTCCAAGAAACCATCCATGTCGTCTACATCGTCAAGCTCAGCGTCATCTTCCTCGCCTTCGCTATTCAGGTCCTCCGCATCTTCATCTTCAATCCATTCAGCTTCGCTATCATAATCGTAATTCGTATCCGGGAGATCTCTCCTAAGTGGGTTCCTCGCTAGTTTCGCCACTCCATGTATGGGTTGACTTGTATATGTGCCTCGATATGGCGGTCGCACATCCTCCGCAAACTTCAAGTACTTGAGGGGAACTGATTTCAGCAAATCGCCCGTTTTTCTGATCTGGCTATTTTGAGAGTTGTTAGTTAGGTCAACTGGCCGCGAAGGGCTGTTAGACATCTCTGCCATGATCTCACGAACAGAAATGCATTGCTTGCCACGCATCTCAATGTTCGCAAGTTTGAATAAAGACATTACGTCAAAAGGGTGCTGACGACCGGGGCTTCTGTTTTTCAGTATATAGCTGTCGATAATCCGTTGCTGATTATCAGAAGTCTCCCCATCTCGCTCGAATCTATTGATGGGTGCAACCGTAACATTGTTCTGTACAAAGAAGGCGGGAAATGTTTGATGATAGTATGAAATCTCTGTTTTGCCAGGTGTCAGGGGAGCTGAGCTAGGGATTCCTGCTCCGAGGCTAGAATTCGGTGGCACAGGGCTCATGGATGTCCTTTCTCCTGCATTGCTCTTTTGGACGAAGAATGAGTTCAACCTCATTTGGCTGCGGTCTTTCTTTCTCTTTTCCTCTTCCGCACGTTGTTTCTCTTCTTCCTTTTGTCGTTTTTCTTCATCCTTCTGTCTCTTTTCTTCCTCCCTCTGCCGCTTCTCTTCTTCTCTCATCTTTCTCTTCTCATCTTTGACAGCCCTCTCTGCTTCTTGAGCGGCTCTCTTCTCTTCCCTCTCAGCTTCCTTCTTCTTTCTCTCAATATCCTTCTCGGTCTCTTTCCTCGCCTTTTCTTCTGCCTGAGCGAGTCTCTCAGCCTCTTTTCTTGCCTTCTCAGCTGCCCTTTCCTGATCTTTGATCATTTTATTTATGCGCCTCATCTCCTTTTCTTCAAGGGACAGTTTTACTTTCTTCGGTGGGGGAGCTCCAATGTCATTCAGGAACCTGACAGGAGCAGCTGAACCGACGACGGGGACAGCCCCGACAGGTGTGGGGGAATTCGAGGGAAGAGAGGGGGTTGTAGACATAATATCGGAGAGAGACCCTGTGCTACTTGGCGCAGGACTTGGGTCCCGTTTACTGGCGCCCGTGCTGGTAGGCGGCGTAGGGATCGAGAGTTCGGGATCTTCATTCCTCGAGTGATGTGTTCCATCCCCTCTAGGAGACTGATAGATGTCGTCAAAACAAGGCTTGGTAGGGGCTGATTTCAACCCATCTTCAGATCTCTCGTCGAGAAACTGATCATGGCCTCTCTTTAATGATGAACTGCGAGACTGATCTCCGAGCTGTGACATCTTTACCCCGGGCTCCCCGAGCATAAGAGAGAGTTTAGGATGATGTGTTCAGTAATGCGATATATAGACCGTCGAAGATGTTAGAGGGTGATTGTGGGCTGTGTGTGTTTTTGAACTGCTGTGGTAATGTCATGAGGTTTCGATGTTGCCAGGTCGGGATGCTGGACGCGAATAATCGCGTTCGATATCGCGTATCCCATTTCGGCAAGTGCCGCAGAGGCACAATATTTAGAGCCTTATTTACATGGCTCAATTTTATGTCCGCCAAGAAGTTGTCGAGGGAGGTTATTAATCAGTGATCATATTCAACGTCTTATACAACTGGGAGTCACGATATTTTACATTATGCTACAGGACAAATATATGCTATCCTCTCTCACGGTTTGAGAGCCATCGTCTCATGACGAACTCTCTAACCTTGTACCTTCCTAGAACTTCATCTATGCCTAGCTGCGTCTTTCCCTCAATGTCCATCGGTCTTGGGATATCCACATAAACCAGAATCAGTTTCTTCTTCACTTGGCCGATTACTCTGTTAATACAATGCATCCAAGACCAGCTCCTCTTCTCTTTCCCTCTGACATAATTTTGTAGGAAAGGATCAGAACTCCAATACGGATCAGTATAGGATGGGACAATTAAGATGGCAAATTCCGCATGTGAGAAGACAGGGCCGCGGTGGTAGAGTAAGAAGTCACAGGAGAATTTTGCTCCTCCTCGCACGCACCAGCCCAGGGAGCGGTAATGGTGGTACACCACGTAATTGACAAGAAAAGTGTCGTCCGGAGCGAGGACTGGGTTGGATAGTGGTGGGAAATGCGAAGCTTTCCGGAAGAGGGAAAAGAGGTCTTGATTGGGGATTGGCGAGTTGGTGACTGGGTCGAGAATTAAAAGAGCGCCCAAGCCATAAGATAGGAAGAACGCTTCCTCCATCGTAAGCTGGAAATGCTCTTGTTGCTGGATGAATTTCTCTTCTTTGAACTCGATAGTTGTAGAATTATTAGTGAAAGGTGCGAGACCTTGATCTGGACTTGGTGGCTCTGATTGAATAAATGTGTTTTTTTCGACATTTGGTGAAAATCGGACACACTTTTGGCTCTTGCTTCTCGGTCTGGTGGGCGACCCAGAATTCCCATTGGCCAGAGCAGACTCAGTGGGCGTACCGAGGACGGAAGTGTGTGTTGTGTCCTCAGACTTGACTAAGCCTCTGGTGGCGTCGCCTAGATTGTTGGTGGTAATTCCATTGATTTGGGACTTGAGTCCTTTGGGATGTCCATTGGAGAGTAGTTCATTACCCACCCTGAAATCATCACTATCTATGTGCATAGCATCGTGTCCAACTCCATTATGTATAGGTAAGGAGTCATTTGTAATGGTGTGAGACTTCGTATTTTCAGCATCTTGGTTTTTATATCGTGAAAGTTCTGTGTAAGCAAACGAAGTGGGTGTTCGATTGATGATAACTCCTTGAAATGAATCAGGTGGATTCCTGGGCACATCATCATATGCCCACTTCTCAAGATCTGAGATGGAATTTGGCAGGGAAAGAAGCTCTATAGGTCCAACGGGAGACGGAAAAAATTCCAAGCTTTTGGCCCAGTGATTCGCACCAGATTTTGAAGCGGTGGAACCATTGCTGCCCTCAATGAGCGCTTGCTCTAATGTGGAAGTCGAGTCGCTTTTGGAAATGATCTCCTTCTTTAGCAAAGCCCCAGCCTCTTCCAAGAGCTTCTGGTCAATGGCTTCTCTTTCCTTTCGGGCTCGTTCCCACTTAGCTTGCTGACGCTCCTCTCGTCTTTGCTTCGTCAACTCCTCGCTTGTGGCCTTGGATCTATTGGCGCGAGCTATCTGTCCTTTCATCCAATTGGGTTCACTTCGACTCAAAGTTCCCTTTCCGAAGAAGCCTTGCTCCCACAGTCCCTGAATCGACCTGTCGTCCGTGATATGAACAGACCGCGTATCTGGGGACCAGAGTCCACGATACAATGGTTCGAAATGTGAGGATGGTGGGCTGATTGATTGTGACAGCCATACATATAGGATTTGGAAAAGGGATAGAGGATTATGCGGCACGAGAGTTGGGAGTGGGAAGGTTCGGAGAGGAGCTGGGAGCGCATACAGCTTGTTAAGCTGCTGAGATCGCGTAGATTTATGATGCGATGGAGATAAACCCCCCACCAATGAAGAGTTCTGGATTGCATCTACCATATTGGAGAGGAGATGCTATTGCAGGCTCATGATGGATATCTAGGGAGGCTAATAGTTAGCATGACGGGTTTATAAACAATCCGATCTGTTAATGGATTTGTTTCAAATCGCTGCATTGCTCAGATACCGTTGTAGTCTTCTCAGAGAGAAATGAGCCAGCATTGGAGACGACATAAAGTCATTGTCGTTCTCCTAGCCATCTAGGGTGTCATCACCGCAACGCGAAATAATGGCGTGTCCTCATATGAGTTTGGGAATAAAGGAATAAGGTGTGCTACTTACAGTTTCCGGTATTCTTCTCAATGGTGCTGAGAAGAAGTTGCAGAAGAATGGGCGTGGTGTTGCATCTTTGTCATTCACGACGTTCCCTCAAAGAAAATTCCCACCCGAAAACCGACGCTTCCGCCAGGCTTTCAACACGTGACAGTAATATGCACCCTTGCGTTTCCTGGCTTCCAATTTCAGTCTGCCAAAAATTTGGTACAAGCAGGCAAGTGATACATAGCCGCTGCTCAATGTGTTCAAGGTGTACCGTATGAGGTTTCTGTTTCTGAACTTCTTTCTTGCTACTGCATCTGCGGTAGAGGGAACTGCCCCTCATGCCATGTCTGCATGGGTCTTTGGGGCTGCCCTCGCCTCTGGAGTATGGTATTTCTTCATTCTCCTCGTCCAGGCAATCGGTTTCACACAACTGTAAGCAGAAGAAGCAGGCCACCGAGTGTCATGCTGATGTTTATGCTGATGTTTATGCTGATGTTTATGCAGATTCCAACATTACTCCTCGAATCCTAAACCAGCTGTGTCCCCAAAGCTGGATATAGAAAATGTGCCACATATCACAATTCTTCGCCCAGTCAAAGGGCTGGAACCGCAATTATACGAGTGTCTTGCATCTACTTTTCGGCAGGAGTATCCAGCTCAAAAGTTGACCATTTACTTTTGCATAGCCTCAACAGACGATCCGGCATATCCGGTTCTGCAACGCTTACTCTTAGACTTCCCGCAATTTGATGCCAAAATCTTTATCGAGGAGCAGGACCCGAATCTCAGCGGCGATGGAGGGGAGACAACCAACTTGGGCCCCAATCCCAAAATCAGAAATATGAGCAGAGGATATAGGGAAGCGAAGGGAGATATTATGTGGATCATTGATTGCAACGTGTGGGTCGGGAGGGGTGTTGCAGGACGAATGGTCGATAAACTGTGTGGATTCAAGGAGGATGGGAAAAGATGCACGCCATACAAATTTGTTCATCAACTCCCTCTGGTAGTCGACAGTGTTGGAGCAAGTGCTGGAGAAGCGACCCGAGGACTTGTTAGACCGAGGAAACCCCAGAGCGATCAAGTCTCTTCTACCAGCTCAAGTTCCTACAACATCTCGCCTATTCTTAAGAATGTGTCTCAGCTAGCAGGTGTCCTCCAAACCCACGGTGGTCGTATTGAGGAAATGTTCATGGCAGGCTCCCATGCAAAGTTTTACACTGCAATTAACACTGTTGCTATTGCACCTTGCATAGTTGGCAAGTCCAACATGTTCCGGCGTTCCCATCTAGATTTTCTTACCTCGGATTCCTCACCATACTCGCCGGGGATCGATTACTTCTCTGAAAACATCTGTGAAGACCATTTGATCGGTGATCTTCTCTGGCGCAAGAAAGTCCCCGGTGAAACCACAGGCGAGAAGTGGAATAAGCATGGTCTAGTATTTGGCGACCTGGCGATTCAGCCAATGGCGGAAATGTCTGTGCACGAATACATTGCCCGTCGTGTTCGCTGGCTCCGAGTTCGAAAATGGACAGTTCCACTGGCTACTTTTGTTGAACATGGCGTGGAACCTCTCGTCTGTTCAGCATATGGGGCGTTCGCCCTCACCACGCTACCATGGTTTTCCTTCATTCCTCAAAATTGGCGAAGTTTTGGTGGTATTTGGCTCATCAATGTCGTAGTCTGGATGTTTGTCGACTCGCTAGTGTTTGCCAAGTTGCATTCTGGATCTTCCGTCGAAGTCGATATTGATACCCCCTCCTTTGCTCTCCCCCTCAATGGCAAACCCCGTCGGTCTTTAGGCAAGTGGATACTCACTTGGATGGGTCGAGAATTTTTGACCTTGCCTATCTGGCTGTGGGCTTGGGGAGGCATGACGGTCATGTGGCGAGGGAAGAAGTTTCGTGTGGGCTTAGATATGAAAGTCAAGGAAATTCAAGGCCAAAGACGTGTTTCGGGTTATAAAGCTGAAAATGGAAATGCACAAAAAGAGAATAGACTATACAAAGATAGATGAGCTGTTCCCAATTTAGTAGAAGGCTAAACACATCCTCACTCATACAGATTCTCGTCTCTCCCTGGGCTGAGTTAAATTTACAATTATGGAATGCTTTTAGCTTCATTTATAGCGATCAGAGCGCCTTGTGATATCCTAGTAGCTTTTCTGTGATCACTTTAAAAAGGGATGACGGCTTATAATGGTAGATATTTCTTGTTACAAGTTCTAGAGCGTAAACGGCGTCCTGGCCATTCCAACCTTCCCAGAGATTTGTATTGATATGTATCAACCCTGTTGCCTGTCTCCTTCTACATTTGAGAGGTTGCTGATATGGAGGCTGTTCGTATCAATTTGGGTGATGAAACTTTCAATCCACAAAGAACTGGGCATGCAAGCTTCAGACGTGAAGTTGCCGACACAAAATACACGCCTCGCATTCTCAGTGGTTATTTTCCTCACGACCTAATTGTTCCTGCACGATAATTCCTCATGTGCGAAGTTAAGGGAGAAAAGTTGGGGGTGTATGTTGCCATTTTGCCTAGTTGTGATCCTGTGTTACTTTCAGCAAAGGCAACAGTAGCAGGTTACCATCTCCTCAAAAGCACCAATGAAGACAAGCATTCTTCTATTGATTAAAATCGACCGCATTTCATCAATAAGCAGACTCCACAAGTGGACCCTATCCATGGTTGTTTCATCCATGGCCAGAGAATTATATTTCTTCCCAAGACCAGATTATGGTCGCTTACAGACGTCTATCCTCTTACACCAGACGATTTAGCAACTTCTTCATGAAACTAGGCTTCTTAGGCAAGGCAGGATTGTCGATGCCATAATCGAGTGTACCGTCACTATGCATCGCAAAGCCTGAATACTGTACTAATCGTATCTCGCGTTGGCGTCTTTTCTCAGGGCTGAGCTTCGAATATCGTTCCTTCAAGACGCGTCGACCCTTCTCATCGGTACCGGTTTCCAGGATGTCGTTGAGGACCTCCCGATCAATCTCAGATGACAGAATATCTCTGACGTCCCCAAATCCAGCTTGTTCATGAACGTAAGAAGTCCCCAGTACGTCTGCGCCTTCAATCATCACATCTCCAAACGTAACGTGCCTGTGATGTTTGCTTCCTTCTTGCCGGTGCTGTCTCGTGGCTTCGGTAGAGATGTCGCCTTCCACATTTGGGTGGGGAGGTAGAGTGATGAGATTGACAGAGCCATCAACACCCTCAAAGGGGTTGCCTGGTGCACTCTCTTTCTGATCTTGTACGAAGTCCATAGATGCATGGCTCTTGCCCGCGGGAGGTGCGTATTGGCTGGATTGCATTACTTAAATTTGCAGGCAGCAGTCGAGGATATTGGTTGTGGAGATGGTGTCTGTTCTTGCGGGACTGCGATTCAATTTGGTACATGTACATGAGGTCGAGATTCTTTCGAAAAGAGATCGAAACTCGAAGTGTCGGCTGGTCAGGTCGCGAGATCTTCATTCAAGTGAATGCACATATCCTATTCACTTAAGATGTCATGATCAGCATGAAGACTATATAAGAGAGTCACAAGCCCCCCTCAGCCCTTTACTCTGCTGTAGAGCGTGTATGACAGTGAGATGCAATTAACTTGAAGTAAAGCTTCTCTCTGCCTCCTGCCCGTCTCCTAGCCATAATTTTCACAGCATATATTCGACAGGCGCAAAAGAAGCCAAAAACTTAATTTTGAAAGTCAGCAATGATTTATTGTGTCTAGGAGTAACTCAAGTCGTGGCTCCGACTAACTTAGCCAGTAGATGAAGGCAGCTATGTTTGCTGGTAACCTTGTCCAGTGATTCGTGTCTGTGTCTCCCTAAGTACAGCAGGTCCACAAACCTTTCTTAGGATTGCAGCTCCTCTTTACATTGTTCACAAGATCCGGCAAAGACCCTCGCCAGATATGCTTCAATGACATCCTTCCTCCTGTCGGCTTCAGATCCCTCCAAGCTTTCCTTGCAAGAGTAAGTAAATCATCCTCGAGGGCCCATGAAAATTTCTCATGCACAATAGATATGTCTGCTTTGTTGATCTCACTCCGCCGTGCATTGCCTCTGCCTCCAATCAGAATGAGGTTCTCGATTTTAGGGTAGAATCTGAGGATCTTGGGAAATGGATTGTATGACATTGGGCCATGGTAAATCAGGTGCTTGACCTTTTTATGGTCCTCGGTAAGTGTGAGCTTATGATTGCAGTCCATGCCCAAGCAGCCCCCGCATTGAGTATAAAGCCAGTCATGATGGAAGTCAAAATAGACTTTGGGCGAGGTGTCTTGGGTTGCGAAAGAGAGAGAGTAGTACCGCTTTGCTATTTCATGAGACTCTCGACAGGTATGGAGAAGGGCGGGAACAACGGCACGGGAGTGAATGGAATAGGTTGTGGATTTTGTGAGCACTATGATCCGCGGCGGGTGCTCTAGCGCAAAGATCCAAATCTGCTTGCGCAACTTATAGCTAAGACTGAAGAAACTAGCAGACTGTTTTGCTTCTTCCCTAGGCTGCTTTTCTGTCTGTTCTGCAAAAGTAGGCACTTGTGGCTGCTGCTCTAGCCCCTCCAACATAAGAGAAAGTGTTTTATGCGTGAAATCAGGTAGGTTTGGGACCAAAGGTACATTGAATTCGGAGCGCAGAGGATCTGTTTCGGCCAACGATGTATTACAGGGTTGAGACAACTCAACCGGTAAATCATCATGGCTTATTCCGTATTGATCTCGTGTTTGTTGACATGTTCTTTCGTCCCGGATTGTCGAGATTGAACTGTTAAAGAAATCATGCAGAATATTCCCTCTGTGTATTTGTCAGCATCTCTTGACCTAGTGATAGAGACTAACTAACACTTTCTTGCTCTCCTCATCAGTAGCATATCTTGTCTTCTGAATTCGGGAAACGGGTAGAAGTGCCCACGCGGGCCGCGGCGCAAGAGCTTCCAGCTCCAGGCGTCTAACTTCAATGTTAGTACAGAGATTTTATCATTGTCTTCAGACAATATTGGCCTTTTTTTCATCCGGTCCAGGTAGTCCAGCAGCATGGTATTTATATTCTCAATGTTCTGCTGTGTCTGGTCTGTATCACTATTCAGAGAGGTTAGACCGAGACTAGGTGACATCGTTGAGCGGCTCCCAAACTGACAAAAACTGATCTTCGATTTTCTGCTTTTGAAAAGGGGGGATTTGTTTCTTCACCCTTGATGTCCAGCTAGCGTTAGAGCGGAATACATTTACTGTTAAAGGCACTAGAAAACCCTACTTCGTATCCATAGCATCGCCCTGGTGGCTGATGGTTTGTAACTGCTGGCCTCCTTGAGAACCTGTAGATTCTTCTGCAGAAAAAAAATTGAAAGATATAGCGGCAGGTGAGGTCTTGGTATTCAAATTGAGAAGGTGTATACTCGGACTTGCGGTCTGGTCAAGAACATGTGATGGAAGGGCATTTGTGGGTGCAGAGAATCGATTTCTCATCACAAACCCATCAAGAAGTGTGTTGGCCTCCATCTTGCGTATGGATACAGCAACCAGATTTGGAGATGAATAAGGGGTAGGATAAAGGAGACAGAGTTGTGGTTGTGGGTAATTCGGTTACAAAAGGGTGGGAGCGTTCTTCGGATGCATAGTTCTCGCTACTAACTGATTTAGGAGCGTTCAAATCAATCTTATCCTTTTCTCATATCCTCCCTCATCGCTCCCCCTCTAAGTATTTAATAGTGGAGACAAGCCTATGAACATACTTCAAGGATGCAGGATGCGAGACTACTCGCGACAAAGCTAAAGGCTCCAGTCAAACTTCTAGACTCAAATCCTAGCTTGGACGAGGTATTAAAGTCCTATATTACCTTACTAGCTATGGATTAACACATGGAGCAAATTTGTTCATATACTGATACTTGGCTTCTGACATGAAAATAATGCTGTTGCCCTTCACTTCCATTGCATGTGCCTAAGTGATCTTGTGACGCAAAGGGAGCGAACAGATTTATGAGATGCATGAGCATTTTGATATATCTAAGATAGAAAGAATACCACCTAGGTGCTATTCAACTCGAAAGAGGGGATAACTCGAGCGAGCAAGGGCCATCTGGGCATAAAATAGAGCCCCGGTTTTGGCACAACAGTCTGACGACATTCGTATCATAAACAGTGATAGACCAAAGAACTGAGCCGCATTATAGTACTATGCAATAAAGAGCCTCTACTTGTTTCTCAGAGAAGTTGAAAAGGCAACAGCGCCTTGAATTGTACTCGTCGACATCGACATCCGGCTGAATATAACTGAGCTTGGGGTGAAGAATAGTGAACCAGGTCATTATAAGCCGTTCAAATAGTGTAATGACTTTTGGTTCCCGACTTATATTGTGGTGCCTAAAGTTTGATGTGTCGCAATCAAGGTATCTCTTTTCACAACCTCCGTGCTGGAGTGAGATGTCGAATGGAATCTGCCTCCAGCGTTGCTGCCTCGTTCTCGTTCCTTAAGTGGGACATCATGTGCTTTCGTTCTCGCGCTAACCGAGATAGGATTCTTCCTAGCGCGTCAACTTGAAAGACTTGAAGATTCTGGTCTCCCCACTCCTCCCACTGTAATCATCAGGATGGAGGTCGATGAGGGGAAGTCGCGTGGGCGCGACAAAGACGATAGTGAGGCTGAGGAGAAAGAAGAATGGGACTCGCAGTATTGCCGACGTCTCCAGGACGAGCTTTTGTCGGTAAGGCTGACTGATCCCCGCGAGGCTGCCCGTGCACAAAGCCTGACAGGGTCACTGACCAGCATCCAGAGCAGCCCGAGAATCTCTCACGCCGCGTCGCCGAGCCACGAAGGCAGCGACCACAACCACCACAACCTCGAGGGCCAGAACGAGGGCACGGAGGATATCGAGGTGCATGACCAGATCGACGAGGGAGAAGGCACTTGCATTTGGCCACTCGCCCAGCAAACCCCTAGAGTCAGGTCCCCCATTACGCACAACCAACAATTTCACGTACTCGCCCCCGATTTCTCTCTCCCGGCCCATGTCGCGGGGAACGATGGTCCAGAACTCATTCCACACTCCCTAACGAGCCATCTCCGACTCCAGCGCGACTTGAGCATTAGGTCCGGAACTTTCGATAGTAGCGGCAACCAGGTTCTGCCATCTCAATCCGACAGCACACGCGCAAAAATGGACGACCTCACGCAGATGAGCTCGCTCTCCCCTACTCAGGAGAATCCTGCGTCTGCGTATGCACACTATGCCCTCCAAAAATCTGTCGATACGTCTCTCACTGCGGATGTCTCCGGCATGAAAGGCACCGAACATGCGCAGAGAAATGTAGATAGCCACGATCCTCAGCTGGCGAAGCACCATTCGACAGTCACCGATTCAACGGCGCGCACATACGGAGAGAACGATACGGGACATGTCCATTTCGATGACTTCGCGATCAACGAGAATCTCTCTAGGGAGAATAGCCCAGAGAGGGAGGAGAGCCTGTCGCAAGATGCTTCATTTGCGCCAAGGGTGGAAAATCTCCCTCACCAACAGACATATGAGCCCCAAACCCCTGCACCACCTGTCAATCCGTTTTTACAAAAGGGCAGTGTACTGAAAGGTAACGAGATGTTTAAAGCTACGCAACCCTCGTCAATTGGCAAGCATATTCTAAGTGCCACGTCGTCACGACCTTCACCCGACGTCTATAATGATTTCACATCTCCAGCAAAGTGGGTCCTACCGTCTTCACCTTTAGTCCGTCGGTTTGAGCCGGTTGAATCGTCGCCTCTACAGTCGTCAGTCCGAATATTACTTCGCTCAAAATCGGTAGATCCTTCGGACAATGCACCCAGTCCTCCGATATCTGGGGCGCCGTCCTACAAGGCCGCCCTCAAGCCATCACTGCAGAGCTCCGCACGCGAACCACTTGAGTATGTTTCTATGAAGGAATCGCAAGAGCGACGAAAGAAAGAGACTAGCTTGCCAGAACATTCGGATACCGATTCCGAATCTGATCTCGACGACATTCCCGCCAAACGACAGCGAGAAAGGAAGCAGAGAGATGAAGAAATACAACGACAGCTGTCAGCTAT
Organism: Oidiodendron maius Zn; assembly: GCA_000827325.1. Lineage (NCBI taxonomy): Eukaryota > Fungi > Ascomycota > Leotiomycetes > Myxotrichaceae > Oidiodendron > Oidiodendron maius. The sequence goes on along the minus strand of KN832875.1, from coordinate 67,869 downwards.
TGAATTACACAAGCATGTTATGACCTCCAGCAGGCCTGCTTCACCAAGCCCTGGTGAAGTTGAAGTACCATCTACCTCTAAGGGCAGGGGTCGCTCTGTGGGGGAAGAATATATTGTTCAGTGCGAGGGTACAGATGCGCGAGATACACAACAAGATGACGTTATTGTGGATTCGCAGACTGTTGCTGATAGCGCTGTAGGACAAGTGCAGGAGGGAGTTAGGACTAGGTCGAAACATCTTGTTGCTCGACAGAAACTTGAATCCACTGGCGCTGGCGATTCTAACAGTCGTCTGGCATGTAGCATAGCAACACGATACCACGACGCGGAATTAGAACGTGTTCAAGATTTGGAGCTGAATACAACAGCAGGAAAAACATCCAGTGTGCCAAACGGCTCTGGCTCTCCTCTCCAACCAAGCCTTCCTCTGAACGAAGTATCGACAAACCGCAACGATCTAAGGACTCCTTCCGTTAATAAAATTAATGTCTTCTCGGATGGAGTTGATATGACGGTTCCAGAAACGAGTCCTTCGGAAGACCACATTCGTCCCATGGGCGAAATTGCAAGCATGTCATTTGGAGAGAATAATGCAGATGAATTGCAAGGATTGCCGGGGTTCACACAGGACAGCGAATTTGGGAATGCTATAGCGCCTCAGTTGTCACCTGATGCGGCCACAAGTCGAACGAGAAACAGGCGGAGCATCTCCCATCCTGTTTTCGCTGCCATAACTACGGACGCAGAATCTCAGACTGCTCTTAGTGGCATAGCTAACATACCTGCCGACCTACGTTCCAAGGAGCCTCCTTTCGAAGTCCCCCATGATGAATCTATCCTAGTAGCCCATGAAAAGCACTCAGAGCAGCCAACCACCGAGACCGGAGCCGTTCTAGAAGGACTTCCATCCGCCACAGCTCATGATGAGCGAGGAGCCACAACAAAATCTGTAGCAAATCAACAACACGATAAGAGCAATTTTGCTGTGGATCCTCTCCAGCCCCCTAAAAAGAAAACAGGTCTCCACTCAATAGATGTGTTAAAGAGACCATCGCGGTCACTACGTGGCTCTGGAGCAGATACCCAGGTGGCTCCCATGACTACTCCAAAACGGCATCCGCGGACTGCGAAGACAACCCCTGCTACCAAGACCGACTCAACTCGGTCTTCAAAAGCTGCAACCGCATCGTCGCCTGCTATGCCCTCTTCACGTTCTTCTATTTCAACCCCAAGGAGTGTTGTTACCCGATCCTGGACTCAAAAAGCGAGAGAAGAAACTCCAGTTATGTCAAAACGAAATGTCTCTAAAGCGAAGAGGTACGGTAATCAAATGCCATCTGCAGTACCGCCAGAACGCTTGACCAAACGCAAGCTGTCTGCTGGAGACGAAACTAGTGTTCCCCAACGGGAGTCCAAGCGCCGTTTAGTAAGTGCGACTCGAGAGAGCAGTGCTGATCCGCTATGCCTATCGCAAGCATCTGGAAACCCCTCCGGCCCGTATAAACGACCGATTAAGCTGTTTTCAGATATGGCATTCGCCGTTTCCTACATTGACCAGCAAGAGGAGAAGGATACTGTGACCGCTGCTATTATTGAAAATGGAGGCTGGATTCTAGAAGATGGGTTTGACATGCTATTCGACCAAGTGCCAGCCTCGAAGGCTCGAATTAGAACCGGTAATCTTGAAGAATTGATTGTTTCTACCGCAGCGAGCAAAATGGGATTTGTGGCATTGATTGCAGATGAACATTCCAGGCGAGTTAAATATATGCAAGCACTCGCGCTTGGACTTCCATGTATCTCTGGCAAGTGGATCTCGGAATGCATATTGAGGGAAGATATAGTCAACTGGGCCCCATATCTCCTTTGTGCTGGCCGGTCTTCGTTCCTTGGCAATGCCATACGCAGTCGTACTCTTCAACCGTACTCGGCCTTGGATGTAGGTTTTCGCGACACATGGGCAAAGAGAGCGCAGTTCCTAGAAGGCAAATCGATCCTAGCTGTCACAGGCAAAGGCAGCACTGCGGAGAAGCGACAGCACTACCTCTTCCTAATGCGTGTTCTAGGACCGTCCCGCCTGGACCAAGTTTCCGACTTAAAACAAGCCAGGAAAACTCTTCTCGAGTCCACTGCCGGGAAATCTTGGGACTTGCTCTATGTTGGTGATAATGAGAAACATGCTGAAGAAGTTATCTTTGGTCAATCACCCACGACGAGCGCCGGATCCAAAAAGCGGAAGAAGGGTTCCACACAAACCCCTCTAGAACCAGCACCGGAAAGAGTCAGAATCATAAGCGACGAAATTGTGATTCAAAGCCTTATTCTGGGCCAATGGTTGGAGTGAGATTAAAAAGTCTGCGACTTTTTTGACCGGTATCGTTGGCAGAAATCGATATTGGAATTTGTTGCCATAGCATTACGGCGTTTTAAACGGGCGATTATCCCAAGTGAGATATCGGCTACACTTGAGGCATTTGCATTTATGGAGTACGGAATATTATATGTTGTGTATATTAGGATTGAGCAGTTGCTACCTTCGGAACGGTCGAGCCAAGCTTCGAGGCGTTTATTTGGTATGATACCCCGAGGGCCATCTTTTATTGTCGATGGATGTCAATTGGCAGAGGAGAAAGGGGGAAAACGTACATGTATATTTCTGAGCCTTTTAAAACTCGCATTAGCCCAAATACGTAAATTGCACCGGATGACAGGGTATTATATCGCGTTTACAGTGATTTTTAGGTTGCTGCTCTGGGTTGAGATCCTCGTTCGGCCCACAGGACATAACTGCGATGAAGTCAGACGAAAACGCAACAAATGCAAAAGTTATTACGGCGGTTGAACTTGCGGAGAGTGGCAGGTCAGCTTACTGCACTTCACAAATAAACAAGCGACGTTGATGCGGTTTTATGGTAAGTCATTAATACAGAATAAATGCGGACGAGGGATTCTTGCCCCCGCCGTAGCCCTATCCCGAGATATCGCAGGCTTTCTATGCTGACTCTCAAGTTTTCTGCAGACTTAACTTGGCGAATTTTTGGCTGCAGAAGATCCTACTATTCAGAAACATGATTGTTTGCTTTTACATACAACTGTAATACTGTTGTTGGGATGATTTGATCTTTTGATGCACTCAATACCCTACGTGGCGCAATAAGTGACGATGGCGAGAACATATTTAACATCTTTATAAAGTTTTGTCCGACCCATTTTCCCAAGGCCATGATATTAGTGATAGCAGAACAATGGCTTGTTATTCTATTCATGTTCCTTTTCCTTGCACTACAATATATATTCTCATCCCAAAGAAGTCGAGAAAAAAGGGGCTGCTTTAGCGAGACTTTCTGCTAGTCAGATCGATCAGTACGATTGGGCGCCGATTGTTCACTTCTAAGCATCACTGACATTAAATTTCAAACTAAGCCTGTCACTCACCCAAAATAGGGAGACATCAGTGTCTGTCACATCGATATCTACCTGGCTATGCGGTTCCGCCCAATCGGATAATTAACAGATCCCTTCAGAGAAAGGACTAAGGGAGAATGCCCTTTGAGGATAATGTTCCAAACAGAGAAGAAATTTAATTTCTGATTTAGTTTTCGATTGCTCTATTCGTAACTTTTTTGTTGAGGACCTGGTTTTGTTTTGTCTACAACTTTCTCGCCTCTCTTCGCTTTGTGTTGCAAAGCGAAAGTGGCACATTGGTCACTTTATAGCATAGTATGGCATACATGCGGGCCTTTAATTTATAATGAATTAAACAGAGTGTTATATTTAAAGCTTCTTGTATAAAACATTCTCGCGCTGGACTATGAGCTCACCATCTATGGCAACGACAAGAATAGGGCCTTCATCTTGGGGAAGTTTGGCGTGCCCAAACCCGTGGCTGGATCCCATCTGTTGTTCCATTAGTACATCTATAATTTGAAATGAGAAATGGAAGGCTTACCCTCGAGCAGCATGGAAGCCCTGAGTTCCGCATCCAAGATTAGTTCCGTTTGTAATATCATTCAGAACCCACGGGAAGGTGTAAAGGATAGGGTTGACGAAGCCGACTGGGCCTTTACCAATGGCAAATCGCTCTTCGTTGATCTATAATAAGCATTATTAGTTAAAATTGTAGCTGGTACAATCTGGAGATATTTATGAACCGGGATATGAACGCACCAGAGTCAAGACGGAGGCGAACAATGGGGATGCCAGACTGGCTCCAAACCAGTGCTCATCAATCCCATTGAGGTAGGCGCGGTAGAAAGCTCCATTTGCAGCGACATCAGGGTATCCTCTCCCGATTCTGTTATAAAGGCCCTTGGTAGTGTTCAAATCGACTTCGAACTCCGAGTAATGCGGGTATGGTGGGTTGGCAATGGCGAAGTATTCTGCCACTGCAAGCTTCTGGTACCATGGTTGAGGATAATAGTTTGAGAATCCACCAGAGGAGGAGAAGTTCACTGCTGATCCACCGAGATCAACTTGCATGACGCTCTCGGCATTCTTGACGGTTTGGTCAGCGTAAAGCATGGTACCGCCAACAGACGTGATGTAAGGGCAGTTGCCTGGGTATTGTGGGTTGAAGATGGTGCCTTTCGGACCAAGACACCCATTCACACCTTCGGCTGGGAAAGAGGATACGCCATAGTCTCCGGATGCCGTCAAAATGGAGTGGCCCTGTAGACCGAGCTTCATGAATTCATTGCACTGGCGCTTTGAGTAGTTGATGGGTAGATCAGCTTCAGCCTGCCCATACGATGCGCTGATGACATTGGTGGGCTTGAAAACACCGCATTGACGTTGGCCTGTGTCAAGAGTTAATGTCGATATGAGTAGCCGAAACAGCAAGCTTACCCTTGTAGCCGCCTGGCCGAGGATCTGGGGAGATGGGATCAATAGATGGGTCGTCTCCCGTTTCACCAAATGCAGTGTAGTTACAATAAGACTTTTCCCAGTTAGTAACGTCGCGTGATGGGAGCCAATATACTTACTCCATCAAGAGCGTCTAAAAAGGTGTTGAAGAGATTGGTAGTGGCAACTTCTTCTGGCTCATAGAGTTGGTCATCAACCTGATACAACGTGACAGTTTGGGGGTATATGAGAGAAAAGCTATTCACGTCAGCATTTCCTCAGAACGCAAGCAATGCTCATCAACTTACGCCATATCAATATCAATGTCCGACTCGCCAGTGTTCAGTGGGCTATCAGCAGGGACAGAGAAGTTGGCTCCATCGATCAGCGCAGGAATTGGATAAGTGCCTTGAGGGATATGGGGTGCATATTGGGCATAGAACAGATCAATATCCGACTTGGCAAAGTAGTCACCCTGCTCGTATAGGCCAAGAGAATTTCCAGGCGTGGCCTTGTCGGCATTAGGAATACCATACATTGCCTTGATGCAAGGAGGAGTCATGTTCCGGCCACAGCCTTGGATGTCTGCTGGGAGCTGCGCAGCGGCAGCGGGCTTGAAGTCCCAAGGGAAGCCGTCGATCGGGGCGGCGTTGGAAGAAAGGCGATTGACGGTGGTCTTCTTGTAGCTCGTTGAGCGCTTATTCTTGACAGCTCTCTTGACAACTGGTGTTAGCTTGACTCCGGGAGTAATGTAATCGATATGGGAAACCAGGTGCTCCGGGACGTGGTATCTGAAAATATTAGCAAGACTAAAATCTTTTATTTGAAGCTCTTACTTATCACAACCAATTCTCACACTAGCACTCTTAGTGTGTTCGTGCTCATGGAACTCCGCGCTGAGTAGTCTCTCAGCTTCCTCTGTGGTGGCATCGAAAGCAAGCCAGCCCTTATTGTCGTAGTGGAGGATGCGGGATGCATCGATGCCGGAGGATGTGAGCCATCCTTTCACCGCTGCCACGGTATCCTCAGGCGGGGCGAACATGTCATGAACTTCATCTGCGGACCAGTATTGCCCATATTTTAAAGACGAAAGGTCAGAACTGTTCAATGTTAACTGAGTCCTTTGTAGAGATTTTCATCATTCTTCATGGCCTAAACGCCCGCCATCGGAGCCATTGAAGGATTTCCTACTCACATTTCTCTGAGGAAGTCCTCTCCTCGGTCAAGATTCATCTGGGTCAGGCCAATGCGGATTGGCAGCACGGCATCAGCCTCGATACGCGCGCCCTTGACCCAGTCGGAGGGTGTGGTCTTCCGCTCTTCGTGCAGAACATGTCGAACCTGAGCTGGAGCCGGAGCAGCGTTGGCAAGGGCCGCAATGGCTGCCAGAAATGTAACTTGAAAGGCCAACATGGTGTAGGTCGGAAGCAGCGAGCGCTGGGTCGTGATAGCTTCTCCATGCGGGGCGAGTGCTTGATATTAATACTCTTGCGCCCGGAATCCTGCGTGTTTGCCTGCAAATCCCTCCTGATTTCTTGGCACGGAAATCCATGGGGAAGCTCGGCCCAGCGTTGGTGATGACCTGAATTAGATGTTCGGAAGAATTAGGCGAGTCTGTTCATTGGTCAGGTCAAAAGTCGCCCTGAAGCTTATCTCGAGTTGGAAGCCCAAGCTCCCGCGCCTACGTTTAGCCGCATATCAAGTTTATGGCAACTTTACTGGTTTAGGAAGATAGTTACAGCCGCGCGGGCTGTCAGCACGAGACATTCATCGGCACGCCGGGTGGGCATAGCGACTTGCCTTATTGGGGAAGGTATCCCTCTAGAGCGGGACCAATCAGCCAAATTAGGTTCTGGGTGTTTATGCCTTATACGCAAGGATGAAGACAGTCTTATTATATAAGACGAGATTGGGCACTCGTCATGTGATCAATAGCTCTCCGGCTTCGGCTAATCCACGGTCGCGGAACCCATTCATTCCCTTCAGCCGCACAGCTGCCTACAGCCCACACAAACCTTGAGCTCTCCACGGCCGCACCGTAATATCTTTCCTTTATACTGCAAGTCATCGCCCTAATCCGTTGCACTCTCCAGGGTTCTATTGTCAACTCCTGAAGATTCTAGTCGAGAATACAGAGCCGCGAGCAGAACTATCTACCCCGCTCACGTGTGCCTGTGCCCCGCACAATTTGTCTTGCGAGGGTTCTTGTGCATTGCAAAGAGAGAGAACTGAGGAAGAGATTTCCGTAGTACTCGCCCTGCTCGACTTCTAGTGCTTCCTAATGACTTGCAATACAGAACGAACCTTTCGAGCCGTTCTTCAATATGGAGTCCAAAGCTAATGTAAGGATGCAAATGATGTAGCTCATAGCCATCATAGAGTTTAATACTGACTGGATATCCCCTTGCCATAGCCACAACCCACCCCTGAAGAAATTGCCGCATATAGACATGCATTCTCGCTGTTTGTGAGTTGAACTACGCCGTGCGGAGCAATGGAACCCTGACTAACGTATTCTCCAAGGATGCTGATGGCAATGGTGTGTATCTCATCGCTCAAAAATGCTCGTCTTAAAAGCAGGTAGCAGCACTCTAATCCACCCCAAATAGGAACTATCTCTATCTCCGAACTGCACGAAGTCATGAAGTCGCTTGGACAAAACCCAACAAAGACCGAGATTGAAGACATGGTAAACGAAGTGGACACTGACCGCAATGGCAGTATTGACTTTGATGGTAAGTCTTCCCCCTCATTCCCATCTCAAATTTATCTCCCCCAATCCGATCGGCTTTTGCAATGTAAGCTAACTCGGTTAGAATTCTGCAAGATGATGACTATGCCTACAAAGGACGTGGATTTCGAGGCCGAGATGAAGAGTGCTTTTAAAGTGTTTGATATGGACAACAGCGGAACAATTTCCCTTGAAGAGCTGCGCAAGGTCATGAAGTCCTTTGGCGAGATTCTGACAGAGGACGAGCTGGATAGCATGATTAAAGAAGTCGACAAGAATGGTGACGGGACGATTGATTGTGCGTTATTCTTCTTCCCATCAACCGCGGCATTTCCAGTCTTGCTTCGAGCATATATACTAATAAACATCTGTCTATCACAGATGAAGAATTTGTCCATTTCATGGTCAATGGATAAAGCGTATTTGATCACGCGCTTGCGTGCTTCTATTTTCACGTTTATCTAGATATCTCCGAGCTTATCTTTAATGTCATAGCCTGAACGACATTTGTTTTTCTTTGTCTCTATTTTCTAGGACGATTCTTTTTTTCCCTCTCAAGGAATGTTGTATGGTTCAACAGGTGTTGGAATCTGTCACCAACTGATTTGGAATGGGATTGGCTGGCAGGGCAAAATATTCTGAAATTGCTTCACGCATTTGTTTTGCAAGCGGTGATACCGAATCAAGGATAGGATGCGAATCTGATCTATTTCTCTGCTATTATAGGATGATATGATATCTTTCTTGTGATTAGGACAGGGACGGACATCTCCCGTGTAACCTCTTCAGCAACCAAATCCACTCGCGAACCAGCCCCGGGCGTTCAGCGTGCGGTATCATGAGAGACTGCTCCCCAGACCAAGCTATTATCTCTATACAAGGAGCTTATCCTAAATGAGCAGTGTGTCTGTAGATACCATATAGCGGGGTCATGCCCTGTGCCACGTGCTGTACTGCGAATGCGCAGTGCGTTCTTCGTACCAATTTAACACCGAAGGCTACGATGCGCTTCAGGCCTATATACCGATGTCCGTGCCTGGGATCCGAAAGGTTTCGCGTATAGCCAATCCTATCTTTCAATCGCTTGTCGTGTCTCCCTTTATATCCAAATCCTTCAGGCCCTTCCCCAGCTCGGTATCCTCTTCGTTGGGCTCATCCGCACACCCTTCATCTAGAAGCATGTTTTCAACAGTATCTTCAGTCTTTCCGCTCACACCCTCTTCTAAGCCTTCGCCACCTTCCTTCAGCACCCATTCGACAACTTCTCGTTTATCGTTTAGCTCTGCCTCGTATACGGCATCGTGTCCTCGTGAATTCATGATTGTGGGATCACCGCCGTGTTCCAACAAGACTTTCACAGCTTCTAAGTGTCCATTCAGTGCAGCCCAGTGCAGCGCTGTGTTTCCTGCCTGATTCTGAGCGTTTATGATCGCCAACATTACATTGCTTTGTGGGGTTGGCTTCGAAAGTTCTGAGCAGAGGATTTTCAGAAGCTCTGGCCTCAAACGTTAGCCTAGCATATCTTGCTGGCAAAGTACCTTGAGAAAGCTTACCGTTGTGGCCATTTGCGCCCGCCATGTGCAATACTCCATTTCCACTCATCTCATCTCGCGCGCTCTCCAGTAATCCTACTAAACCGATGCTCTCCCTTTTGCACAACTCTTCCTTCAGTATATTAAACTCTTCGTTTTCACCCGTCCGTGCGAAGTACAGTAGATCATCGATCTCATCCTCAGATAGAGTAGCTGGCATTGTTGGATTTTCCTTATTTGTATAGTTGAAATTGCGACCTCACGGTTGAAGATTTCATGGCTCTGGTTCTCGGAAATTCTGCAGAAAATCGCTGTCACGTGTCGTGGTGGGACCTCGCTTCGAGATAGGGGGCGGGGTTAAAGAGAGGCAACTAGCACCCGTGGTCCCTGGTAGGAGTGACAGCTCAACCTGATAGCATCTCTATGGTATTTGACGGTAGTTGTAGAGATTTTTTCTCCTTCCACGGTAATCTTGGAAGCGTATTCGAAAGTAGACTCTCTGGTTTGAATTGAACGGAAGTTTCTCCCGCCTGAAATCCATGCCAAAGGAAATAAGAAATATATATTTAAAGATGAGAACTGATTCCGTTTCATAATATGGAACACCTAATCCGATGAAAAATCTTGCAGAACCGGATTATAAAGTCCTCCTTGGTGTGAGAACAAAGTACCGGTTCCTCGCCTGTCCACAGTTGCACAAACACATCTAGACCAAATCTGCGGGTCTAATATCCCTCCTTTTGCAAACCTGATATATTTATGATATCGTACGTACGAAGTGATAACTTCTATGTATTTCTACCCGAAATATCAAATGACCTTACTTTCCTTACCTGCCTCGGCTTGGTTCCAAGTCTACTCATCATGTGGATTAATCCGGCGGTGCCTAATATTTCCCAGCCTTGTGATAGACTACAGTTTGATGCAGATGTAGTACACCGCCGTTGCTGGTTCCATTGTGAGGGACTGCCTAGAGTTGGAGCCCTCAACGGACCCACACCTCCATGTGATTGCTTGTGTGTTGATATTCACTTTAATATGCTACTCCTTTCGAGAGAGCTACATAATGAATCAGAAGCAACCTTTTTTAGCCTCAATACTTTCATCCTACGAGTGGAATTAATACAGATCTGACAATATTTCATAATATGAAGTGGAGTCCTCTAGCGGCTGTGACATCTCCAAATATCCGATTAAATTCTAGGCACGGACCCCGAGGGTATTACGATTAGCACCAAATTGCGTTTCGAGGGAATTCTATGATGGGGAAGAAATTAGAAGCTTCTATAACTTGGATTGAGAATCGCTTTTAAAGAGTTTGCAAGGATACAAGCCTACAAGCCTTTAGCCCATTTACGCCTAACAGGACTAACTTTTGTCATGGCTAATTATTCTTACGGAGCCAATATGTTAGTAGAACTTTTATGACTCTAGTCGCCATCTTGTATGCAGATTGAGCGCTTAATGTTTAAGTCATTCAAATTATCTATACCATTGTCGACCTAAATCGTACCTAATGGGTGGCCCGATCCAGCTGATGTGAGCTGTGGTGTTTAAAATAGTCGGTCTCGACACAATAGAGGCGCGATTAGAAAGGAGCATGAGAACTTGGAAGAGAATAAACAAGGAGTATAGAACTCAAACTTATCTACATTCTTCCATTCTTATTAGGTCATCTGTGTCCAACTGCCAAAATAGCTACTTTTTTGGCACCTTAAAAGGGACCTGGTTTCGCTTATCCCCTGGTTAGTCCATTTCGCTTGTCTCGACGTCATATCCTCCTGCCTCATAGCAGCAACTCCATTTCTATCACCCTGGGCTCAGAAGAACCACAATACATTTTCTAATTGCTTACGATGCCTGGGATTCGTCTCGAAGACAGTCGCGAGATCTTCAATGATGCTGGAGAAGTCGTACAGAAGGGCGCCAAGAAGCTCTGGGAAGGATTCTCTGACTTCGCGCTGCAGGAGAATGTCATTGGGGTAGCTGTAGGTCTGATGTATGTCTTGTAGATCCTCTGCAAACCTGATAGGATAAATTCAGTGTTATTATTAAAGAAAATGCAGTGAAACTGATTATATGATGGTATAGATTGGCATCGGCTTTCACGTCGGTCGTCACGTCGTTCGTTTCGGACATCCTCTTGCCGCCGCTCTCTCTTCTTCCTTTCATAAATAGGAACATGGATGAGAAGTTCGCTGTCCTGAGAGCTGGCAAGAATTATCATAATGGTACTCATGGCCATGGATATAACACAATGTCCCAGGCATTGGATGACGGTGCTGTCGTGATGGCCTACGGGTATGCACAATCTCACTTGCTGATAGATATGTAGACGATGCAAGGGTTAACTAATAACTCACTAGATCGTTCGTCAATAAAGTTATTAACTTTGTTGGCGTAGGTCTTGCTCTATACGCACTTGCCAGCATAGCTGAGCTAGCTGCGGAGGATCCAATTATCAAGCACACGGTGAAGTGCAAGTACTGTCGAAAGAGGATCAATGCAAAGGCAAAGCGATGCCTAAATTGTACTAGTAAGAATGCCCTATATGTAACCGATACAATATGACTTGGATATCTCCTATAGCGGGTAATTCAATGCTCTTATTTGCTCTGGCGATGCTGACTTCCCGTCGTGCCAGGCTGGGTGGATGGAAGAGAGGACCGTGACGAGAATAGTCAGGAGGGCCATGTTGAGAGCCATTAGTATAGCACGCTTTGACCGCCGGATCAGAAATTCATATTCTATTTTTTTTACTATAATATACCCAATTTTTTCGTATATTTGCCTGTACCAGAGCTGCCTGGACAATAGAGGTATTACACTGCTGGAATATTCTTCATATTTGGATAACGTGTATGTACAGTGAGTCGCTTAGGACAGTGAGCCATTCACTTTTCTATGACCCTAGTATAAGATTAATTATTATTCAACTACAACACCCTAAAACTAATTATTAATGTATCAATCCTCTTCCTTAGAGGTCTCTAGTACTATTTGACAGGTATATATATTATGTCTAGTCTTGCCGCAATTACTATAGTACCGAATATATGATTGTATACCTTGCCCTTGACTACCACTACTACCTATTTCCTTACTCTGCTGGCCATCTACATTAATACAACCTACTAACTCCTCTACCTCTTCTATAGAAAATAATCCTCCTTTTTATAGTCTGGTTTTTTTTAGCTTGTAATGCTTGCTAAGCCTCTTATTTGCCTCTTCTAGCTCAGTAATCCATGACTGCAATAGAGCTACCTTATATATAATTGCCACTGAACCCTTAGTAAATTGGTCTATAGTATCAATAGCCTATATTAGAGAGCTACCCTGATGGTAATTAATTCAGGTTTTAATAAAGGTAGACTGTCGTGAGGCATTGGTTGCATTCTTTAGAGTCCTAGGGTTCCAGGTTTGGGCTATACTAGGATATAAGTTTGAAGGAGTTAGCGTTTTTGCACAAGGAGGGAGGATGTCTAGGACTCACTAAGGATTAAAAGGTGTAATTCCAGTCCCTCTAAAGCCTCCCTGGATGTTTTGTATAGTTATTGACTCTTGGAATACTACCTGGAATACTGGAAAGAAATCCTCCTTTATAATATAGGTCTAACCACTATACATTAAACCCTCAATTTGCTTGCTATATAACTTTTTTAATGGACTAAAACAGCCTACATCAAGTAGCTAGAGAATATAAGAGGAATAAGGAGGCATATAAAGTATAATGATATTGTAGTCCTGACAGAAAAGCTTGAATTCAGTTAAGTAGTAAGATTCATAGCCATCAAGTATTAGGAGTTGATATCTACCTACTTTTCGAGGCTATATATATAATTCAAAATACTTGATCTAATCTAGGCCGATCTCATTTATAGTCCACCTATTATCACTAACAGAGAGCCTCCAACCCTTTGGTAATTTGAACTCATTATACTAGGAGAGTAGGATATATACACCCTTTACAACTACAAATAGCAGTAGTGACCAGCTAAGTGTATCTATAGCCTGGATTACTATAACCTATTCGCGATTACTAGGCTGCTTTGCCTTTGCTCTACTAGACCTCTCTAAGCTTATAACCACTATTGCTGTTGAGATAACGCCTATTATAAACCCAGTCTTGTCAAAATTGTAGATATCCGTGTCTATAATTCTATACTTTATAATTATATTCTTGAGGAGTGAAAACCAGCCACTAATTATAATCGGATCTTCGTATTTAGCTCTCTAGTAATCGTATTTTCGATTAAAACGTATAGTAAGCTGTAGTTGTCGTTATATAAAGCGAGAAGCCTAGCGCATTCCGACACGTCCTGTATTTCGTTCAGCAAGCAGATAATTAGCTATATCTTCTATACCACAAAGCCTAGGTGGAAACCCTTTGGAATCAAGGTCAAGAATATATTGAACAATCACTGATTCTTCTAAATCAGTAAGCTTTCGAGATTTGGGTTGAATATCGCGTCATAATAGTCGGCCACTACATCGATCAAGGACTGTTCTAAGTGGAGCACTATAGATTTTGGCTGTATATATAACATTAAGACAGGGGTCATGTTTAAGGGCTTGGAGGGTAAGGATAACCTTGCGTTCATTAGAAGTTGATTCCATAATGTACAGTAGAGAAAAAGTAGGGTAAAGTGTAGTAGGGTGGGAAATTATAGAAAATGAACGGCTTACTGTCCTAAGCGACTCACTGTACATACACGTTATGTTGTATGTAACTTATATTTCGCTAGCTGCCTAATGTTATGCGAGCCAGCATCTTCTCTTTGTAGGGGCAGGAGTAAATTAAAGCCAATGATTCTATACTCCGTTTATTCCTCTATCCTCAAGCCCTGATTGATCAAGAAAGCTTTCACAGCAACTTGATATCTCCGTACTTTGTAGCGAACATGCCCAACGCCTTGATAGGAAATATGAACTTATAGTTCGGGTATGAAATCATGCAACTTTTATTGAAAACGCCTTCAATGGCTTCCTGGAGCCACTCGCCATTCTTCTGTTGTCGACTCATGATGAGTTTCAAACCACGCTCAATAACTGCCCGATCTGGATAATTAGACTCTATTAGCCCGATGCAGGCCCAAGCAGTCATAACAACTTGGGAGCCGCTAGGATGCTCAATGTATACCGACTGCTCGCATCCCTAGTGAGAGTTAGAATGCTTTATATATGCAGCCAATTTACGGACCTTGTAACTTTCCGACCAACCACCATCGGCTCTCTGTTTCGAAACAAGGAAATCACAGCCTTTTCGTACGTGCTCACTGTTCTCATAGGACTCTCCAATACTGGCGAGACTTTCCAAAGCAAACATCCCTGCGTATGTGAAGCAAATTCCCCAGCTTCCATACCAACTGCCGTCAGGGAATTGCGCTCTGCGGATATAAGCAATAGCCCGATCTTTAAACGGTTTGATTTCTGTTGCTCGGTATTCAGGATAGTATTTAGAGAACAGAGAGAGTGCAGTCACAACGGCCGTTGTGCACTCCGGATAATCATACTCAATCATGATTCGACCGAAGACCTCTGCAGCATTGAGCCATTCCATTTTTTCAGACCCTCGAGTGGGCTCGTATGATGCGCATCCACCGGAAGAATTTTGATATGTGAGCAAAGTGTCAATAGCATCAAATATGCGTTGGTCTTCGATGAGCGTCGGGAAGCCAGGCGTTCGTTGAAGAACTAGGACTGCCTTAAGAGCTTCTGAAATACAGTCGCTCACAGCATAGCCCTGGTCTTTGTTACTAAACCCCCAAGCTCCCTTTCGCTGCTGGCGATAGCACATAGCTTGATCGTCAACGTTCTCTCTCATCTGTTGATCTTCCAAAAACTCCAGCGCCTTTGTGAGCATTTTCTTATATTTCGGATCTTGAGTGAGGCCGGCATCCGTGACAGCCTGGATCGTGAATGAGGTATCCCAGCATTGGACACCATTAGTGCCATTCATCAGCATGCCTTCAGGCTTTACCCACATGAAGTCAGCCATCCGTTCTCGATGACGCTGTACAGAGTATGCGCCTGGGCCTTCCTGAATGTAGCAGCACAGAAAATTCATAGGTCCATTGACTGGCCCCAGATTCGAGAAGTCGGTATTCTTGTCCTCTAATTGAATAAGCTTGTAGGCCCAGTCTTCAGCCCTCTTCACCAACCAGTTAGGTCTAATATACGGATAATAAACATTTGCAATAAGCCAAAACAGGGTTCTCAGAAGCCAGGTCTTCTTATGGTAATTGTCCTTCTCATAAATGCTGTTGCGATTGCTGCCCCAACTAATTGAGTAGTAGGGCTCAACAAACAGTTCTTCGCGCAGTGCATGTACAATTGGAGTCTCGGGGTAGGTCCAACGCTTCGACCAGACGTATGACATTGGCAGGAAGACTTGTCGCATGTGGATCCACCACCGCCATGGCGCGAAGGGGACCCAGTCAGGGAGAAGCCATAACTCAGGAGGAACAGGGTTGACAATATCCCATTGGCACACACCAAGCAAGCTGAGCCAGAATTTTGCCCAATGTGGAGCGTACTTAGCACCACCCATCTTATGCAGTGTACCCCGGGCTTTGACCATATGTTCCTCTTCAGCGTCCACTCCAAGAAGACGTAGCGCTGTGTAATTCATAGCGGTTCCAAAGACGGTACTCTCTCCTTCAATGTGTAAGCCCCAGCCACCATCTTCAGGGTGGGCGCGGGCAAAGAGGTAGTTCTTTATTTCTGTCGCAATATGGTCCGGGATAGGCGTATTTGTGACGGTCCACGTAGTGACGAGTCCTGGGAGAAGAAACATTGGGCCTCCATATTCACAACCCCAGTTTCCTGGGGGCAGCTGAAGATGCTCAAAGAACTCAAGGCCGTTCTTGACTGACTCAAGCGGTGTTCTAGCAGGAGGGAGGTCTGGGAGATCCTTTTAAGACAATCAGTTTGCGTTATTGAACAGGGGCAAAGCATGCTTCTTACCAATGGTAGACCCAGAAAGTACTTATCTGCAGTAGATTGTGGCCATTCCTTCGCGTCCTCGTCATCCTCAAGGTAGTGCCAAGTTTGTCTTCCCCTCTCGTCCAGCAATCGCCATCTGGTGTAGTCGGTTCGCTCTGACAGTATAGGTTTCCTAACTTCCGTCCTGTGACCATTGCATGAAATTGTATCTTTTTGGTCAGCCTTATTGCCATTGATATTGCCCACCCCAGCAGTCCCCATTGACCTCGTTCGAGCCATGGCTGCAATGTATTTGTATGACCGTGGTGAAGAGGAGAGATTGAGAGATTTCCGAGGGGAAATAAAATGCCTGGGGAAATCGTTCGATGCCAGGGGCAGGGATATGGGCAGGGATAAAATACCGTGTTCTCGACGCCTCACGATTGAGGCAGGAACACCATTGCCGATTCTGCTCTCCCTACCTGAGCAATATCCCAAGCTCCTGGGCCTCAGAAGGAGGAGGGTCGAAACATATCAGCTGGATTTCATAATGGATTTCGATCTTCTTTCGGACATCCTGAATGGTCCACCGCCCGATTTAGGGGAAGATTTACTACAAAACTTACCGCACTGCCCACTAACTCGAGATTTTGAAGGAGCTGCGAATGAGCTTCCTGAGAATTCGAATCAGGCGGGAGCCGTGATCTCCAAAATTGAGGATATATTTCATTCTATTGCAGACAGCATTTTGCATCAGAAGCAGGAGCTCGTCATACACATGCGGAGCAGACAAAAAGTCGGAAACCAAAACATTGGCACCCAAAATGGAGCTGTCAAACGCCTCTATAAGGTTAGATTTCCGAGTAAATCTCCCCAAGAAGCGTGGAAATTTGGTGAGCTTATACCCACACGACCCCGGATTCTGCTCATCGACGTAGCCGTCTTGCTCAGAATCCTTGAGCTCTCACATGAGGCTTTGGCCACCGGCATTATTGCTACGAAAAGGTTCCTAGTGCAATCTCATTTCTCCCAAGCCACCATTAAAATAGACAATTCTCTCTTTCCATATCTGCTTCCTACAAATATCTCTCTGAATATTTCGCTCCATAATTCCTCCTTTTCCTAAATTTGTGACTGCCACTCACTCTTCTCTCAGAGACATCTATTATCGAGACCGTGAACTTTTCATGAAACAGGCAGTAGTTGATCGATATGTCGAAGATCTTGCCTACACGTTGGAAGTTGAGAGAGATGCATTAAATATTGTAAGTCTCCTTCTTCCGCATGAAGACTATGTATTCTTATTCGACTATTAGGTCGCTGCGGCCAAAGGTCTGGTTGCAGGTTCACTCATAGTTAAGAGGAAGGATAATTCAGAGATTGATTATAGTTCAGAGCGGGAGGGAATCTTAGTCCCACTCGTCAAAGGCATCCAATCCTTCCAGTTGAAAGATGCCAGGTGGATCTTGGTAATTGAAAAAGAGGTGTGCCGCTTTAGTATTTGCTTTCCAGCCCACTATCCTGCTAACAATTTTTAGGCCACTTTTCGAACCTTGGCCAACATTCAGTACTGGAATACATCACTTGCAGGGAAGGGAATCATTATTACTGTGCGTCTTTCTGTTCTTCATGGCGGTGATATTTAACCAATCTCAAGGCAAAGGGATATCCTGATATCCAAACCCGCCAGTTTCTTCACCTCTTATCTACAGGCTGCACCGGAATTCCTATATTCTGCCTCGTGGATTTTGACCCTGACGGAATCGGCATCATGTCAACCTACAGACACGGTTCAATAAATCTGTCCCATCAGAATCAAAACCTCACTGTGCCTTCAATCAGATGGCTTGGACTGAGAAGTGCAGACATATTTTTCTGTGAAGGCTCCGGCAAAGTCGGTTTGCTGAGGTTGTCCACTAGGGATAGGAGGATTGCAACACGTATGTTGGAAAGAAATGTGTTTCAAGAAGGACGAGGAGAGTGGAGAAAGGAATTACAGATCATGCTTATGATGAACTTCAAGGCTGAGATTCAGATCTTGAACGATGGGAGCTCTGGACTTGAGACTTGGCTAGATATGAAATTGGTAGACGAGGCATAAATCATCATCAGTTGCTTTTGACCGGATACAAGTTTACACTTTCACAGCAGAATGGGGTATAATCAACTTTGCTAGAATTTCTTGACACGTGTATTGCCAAAGAAGCAAGAGGAATTTCTCCCTACAAATCAGGCGCCGTAAAAATCCCGTCCCATTTGTACGCCGTCGCTGAAAGTATTTGCCGCTTTGAACTAGTAGCCAGATGGCCACGCTGCCTCTGTATCCATCCGAGTCCGCGCATTAAATCCGCATGACTATTTTTACAAGCCTAACATTCTTCGACATCCCTCCCTTACTCTCTTCTCATACTCTGGCCGCTGCTCCCTCCACATCTTGGCCGCCTCCACATTCGCAGGACTCTCGTCGTTCGGCTCCGCTAGCATACTCATCACGCTAATCAAGATCTTCTCGACGCTCTGAATTGGTGACCATCGCTCAGATGCATGTTCATAGTGGTTTGGATCGTCTCCAGGGGGGTGCAAGATCGAGATACACACAAGTCCACTTGGGTATACTAGCTCGGAAGATTAGCATGCGTCTCAGAGATGGGACGGAGGCAGGCAGACTTACCGTTCGGGTGCCACACCTCGCCCAGGAACCGCATAGACGGTGGCGCCAGTGGGTAGTCCTTAGGAAATTTCAACTCGGCCGGGAAGATGCCCCCCTCGAAGGGCGTCCCCTCAGGGCCTTGGATAAGAGCTTCCCAGTGGAGGAGATCGTCTTCGGACACGGGGCCGGCAGTGATTCCTTCTGGGGGGTTATTTGTGAGATCGCGGTATTCTTGGAGGAGGCGGCGCTGGGCAGTAGTGGACGCCATGTTGACTCGGTGTGTGATGTGCTTTACTTGTGTTTGTTATGCGGGGGGACGATACAAAGAACAGAGGGGTCAACCGGAGGAAGTGGCGTCGGTATCGGAGCGGAAAGAGGCGACGGCCCCACCAGAAATTCTGCCTCGACATCATCATGGGAAGCTTGTAAGCACCTCACATCTCTTTCCTTTGTCTATTCTCATAACAAAGCTGATGATTACTGAACTCCTTGCTGCAAAATATTATACATGATATTTTCGTCATGACCAGCACGGCTCCCCTCCGTGTAGGCTTCGTGCCGGAGCACTTTTCAACCCCACTTCACTTTGCAAAGAAGCACTTCGGTCTAGCTGCAACGTTAATCCCGTTTCCATCCGGTACAGGCCATATGATCACATCATTGCGTTTAGGAGAAATAGATGTTGGAATTGGTCTAACAGAGGGGTGGGTTGCGGGGCTGGGCAAGCCTGATCTTGAAGGCGATGGGGGATATCGGATTGTTGGCACATATGTTGAAACGCCTCTGTGTACGCCCATTCTAAACTACTCACATCACTATGACAGACATATTATGCAAGGTGAGCTAATATATGTTCAGGCTGGGCTATATCAACTGGCGCCAAACGCCCAATATCCTCTGTTGCCGACCTCAAGAACGGAAAGATAGGTGTATCACGCATTGGTTCCGGCAGTTATGTGATGGGATTTGTGCTAGCAGACCTGCAGGGGTGGCTCTCATCGCCCTCTGCACCTCCCTTCGAGAACGTTCCCCTACAAACATTCGAGAAGCTGCGGCAGGGTGTCAATGACGGCACGGTCGACTTTTTTATGTGGGAACATTTCACTTCAAAGAGGTATTATGATAATGGCGAGATCAAGAAGATAGGGGAGATATACACACCGTGGTCAA
The DNA here is from genome assembly GCA_000827325.1 of Oidiodendron maius Zn. Taxonomy (NCBI): domain Eukaryota; kingdom Fungi; phylum Ascomycota; class Leotiomycetes; family Myxotrichaceae; genus Oidiodendron; species Oidiodendron maius. The sequence goes on along the minus strand of KN832875.1, from coordinate 48,020 downwards.
GTTGGCAGATTGTTGCCTCATCTGCACTTCTGAAATCTATTAATGGAGCTAGGGATTCTACACTGACCGACTTGTTTGAGAAGATTGACAAAGGAGTTGCATATCTAGATCAGCACCATGAAGAGACAATTGAGTATATAGGGACGGAGTTAGACTATAGCATGGAGGACGCAGCGGAGTGGCTAAAGACGGTGCGGTTCGCGAGTAGGACAGAGGGAGCTAATATCTCTGTTGTCGAGAAGACAATTGACGTGTTGAAGAAGGCGGGTGTGCTTCGTGACGATAGTATGTGCGCAGAAGAAATGATTGGAAAGTATTCAGGAGCACAACTACCTTGATAAATAATAAGGCTCAAGTTAAATCTACCAAAGGGACCACATCTTTATTGAAATCTGCATAGCACTGTAACAAGGACTGCAAGGCCGTAGCATCTTAATATATCGCGTACGATCGGGGCAGCATCAAGTGACCTATGGAGTTCTCTGAGAAATAGCAGCGTCAATACAGCATTTTTCGAAGAATCCTCCTATCCTCATTAGTGTTATCTGCAATTCGGCACTTCTCCGGGTCTTTGTTCACGCACAGAAAAAGATCCGCATACATCTTCATTCCGTGTTACGTATCAAGTTCCGGCCTTAGTAAGAGGGAAACCATCTTTTAATAGGTTGCGCTCTAGCTTCAACTTTCTCCTGGAGAAGGTCGACTTTGGCGAAGAAGAGAAGGGTCTCGCAATGTTTCAAGTAATCGGAATTGATAACAGAGTCAAACACCATTACTTCATGCCCAGCATGGTCATATCAAGATAGTTGGAAGGCGGTTGGGTACTTACCAGGTCTTCGTGTACTGAATGGTCATGTTTGCTGAGATCTACGGGAAAGACGACTGCCGTTAGGGTTTTGAAATAGGTATGCCATTTTCTTCTCCACAAATAGGGAAGGCGATTGCAGTGTGTGAGGTTGTAGATAGTAGAATTGATCTCCACAATAGTCTCAGCTGTATATGTTTGAGAAGAATTCAAATGTTGGATGTCTGTATCCCCGGGCAGGATTCGACGCTGTGCACATAAATATAATGCGCATGCCTGTTTACGTTAATTGAGTTTGCCGAAGGAAAGGGGTGGTGTAACATTACTCCCAGGGATCGAAGATAGGCCCTTTGGAACCCTTCGAGCAGCTATTTCTAGCTCATAGACCAAATAATTGAACACTACGGCGGAATATTCTTTGTATTTGTCAGTAGAATGGAATGTTCTGTGGCAAAGACTAATATGTTGCAAAAGATTCCAAACTGTTTCTCGCGATCCTATTCGAAGCTCATATTAGTGATGCTAGAAATAGAAGCTTGGACCCATTCACACGCCTATTACCATGATATTTCTCTCGCTCTTTTTGGCCTCTTGTTCATGCTGAAGACATGTCTCAGTCTCTTCATGGACTTTGATCTTATCTTGAAGAGACTTTAGTGAGCAACTTTTTGCACCATATTCTCTATCTTCTCCGTATCTTAGTTTACCTTAAACTAGTTTCAGCACTAAGTACAGAAGGAGGAAAAGAAAGGAAAGGAAAGTGCCATTCAATGAAGTGTACAGTAAAACGAGTTGGGGAGTTAATATCTTTCAGTCCCGGAATGACACATTCCATTCTGGCCCTTTTGAAAGTTTCAAAATTATACGCTCGGTCATCCGCATTTCTAGCGGGTATCAGATCTTTTCGATAGAAGCCTCGATCTCAGAATATGAGAGGGGCATCCCGTTAGGCAAGGGATCAGACTTTTATCAGCGATAGATGATTCTCTGGTGTTGACGATCAAGTGTAGTGGATATCGCTGAATGATATACAGCGAGGTGGTGATGCCGAGCATTTCCTCCTGAATATCAATTACCTCAGAGAGCCTGCTTTTGATTGGAATGGTGGCATATATAAGGAGCGCTAATACCTTGTAAAATAAAAGGCATGCAGAACTGTGATGGACTAAGTGACAGTCAAGGCAGATTCTGGGCCAGTTTTCGAGAGAAGAGACATATTCGCTACTTGAGACTTGGATTCATGATAGAAGGCTAATCTCGAGACATGAAATGCTAGAAAGAAATGCCGCATTGGATGACCAGAAAACATGACATTTCACCAACCTGAACCTCTTTCACGCAGACAATTGCATGCAAGATTACGAGACTGTTGTACCGTCTTGGGTAGGTAGCAGCCTCTGCGAACTGCAAAAGACTCTGGCATGCGGACTACTACGTGCCACAGCTTGGTGCAAGAAAATGCACAAGATCAACAACCAGGCGGTCTGCCTTGAACTTGGAACGTAAACCAGCCTTCTCCGAAGGACTTTCGTCGCTACACTATCGCAAGGCAATAACACTACGTCCGAATGCCTACAGGGAATGAAGAGGAAACAGAATGATCAGCCTGCCGTGTGTCGGATGATGACCTTCGGGTAAGGTAAGCTTGAGCCGAGCCCTGAAAGCTTCAATCTCCCATAACCCACCTCCCTCTCCTTCACCAACTCCTCATCACCCTTCTAGTGGCCGCATTGATTTCCGGCTGTGTCCCAGCTAGCAGAAATAGAATGTGATGTTCTTCCGTGCGCTTCGCCGGAAGCCTTTTCCCTCATTTGCTGGACCCTCCCCATTCCGACGACCAATTCAGCAGCGATTTCAGTCTAGCAAGGCAAGTACAGATGCTAGGATTGATCGAGTGTTGAGTAGAGTTCCTCGGTTCCTTCGCCCATATACTGAGAGTTTGCGGAACGCGCCCGTTTCTAACATCGTGGCGTTCTTGATTCTGCACGAGATCACAGCGATTGTGCCACTTATAGGGCTGGCAGCGTGGTTCCACTGGAGCGGATGGCTCCCTTCTGTATGTATATGTCCTTATTTCATGTCTCTATAAGTACACGGTTCTTAGCTTTTAGGAAATTTCCTCCTAATGAGCTTCACTTAGTTCCTGGGCGAAGGATCTTATTTCTCCGAAGGCGTCTCGAAGTTCGGTAGATACTTTGCGAGGAAAGGTTGGTTTGGGTTCAACAAGGAGGCCATCGAAATCTTGGATAAGCAACCAGCTCCTGCAGAAACTGGAAAGCAGAGTGCAAGTGGAGAAGTGGAGGAGTTGGAGCGGAGATGGAATGTTGGCGAAGCTGGTAGTAGGATCTTGATCGAGGTAGCTACAGCATACGCGATTACAAAGATTGTGTTGCCAGTGAGAATTATATTCAGTGTTTGGGCTACACCATGGACAGCACGGGTATTTATTAGTAAAGTCTTTGGAAGAGCCCAGAAATCTGCTACTGCGGGGAAAGGCGCAGCAGTCGGGAAGAATGCTGGTAATGGTGCGAAAGACGCCTAAACTTATCATATAATTGGAAAATGTCATCTCCGAAGTTTTACTGAGAAAATAAATAAACCCTCGTGTGACTTAAATGCCGTCTTCGTGGCCGTGGTGTACTCTACATATTGACTAGCCCTCTCAATTCAGACACGAGTGCGGCCAGACGTAGGAAGACCAGACGTAGAAGTACCAGAAGCAGAGGGGCTAGAAGTAGAAGGGCGAGAAGTAGGAGGGTGGGAGGTAGGACTAGAAGAAGTAGGGCCAGAAGCATGTGGCCTTAAAAACCAGAGAGCAATTCTCCTTAAGCATTCTCGACGCTGTCAGAGCCCATGGCAAAACGTTCCAGCCAGGCCAGGCTCCTGCCAACATTAATCAGCCACTAAGTGAAAGGAATGCATCAAAGCAGCGCAAAACGGCATGCTGATAATGAAAATGCTCGAGACCCAGACCAGAGGCCGATGGAGCGGGATGATATTGATGTGAGAGGACGGAGGATTTACACTTTTCGATGGCTACGAAATTCGGACTCCGTTATGCGATTGTGGTGTGAATTTTTTTCAGACAAAGCTTGGCCGCCTCGAGGGTCCCGACTATTTCAAGCCCGGTGGTCCTCGTCCGGATCGACTTCTTCTACATCGATTCTTGTTCTGGGTCGCTGATACTTCAGTCGGGACTCTGTACACAGCAAGCCATGAACCATCAACTATGACCGAGACTACCAAAGTCACCACTGGGACAGTTGAACGTTACATTATCGTATTAGCCAGCGCCTTTGGTTATTTCAACAGCACTCTTGACTCTGACTTGATCAAATCAGCACGATATTGGGTTCGAAACGATCTTTCTAGAGAACTTAGACTGAATCATGAGATCAAAGAGAAACCAGTCGCATACACTGCTGATGTAGAACAACTGATTGAAGCCGTATGGAGCTTCAACAGCATTTCGGTCTTCAAAAGCGTTCGAGCTATGTTCAATACAACTCTCGTATTGAATAACCTTGTCGATGGCGCGTCAAGGATTGGAGAATTTGTTCCGACAGATACGGATTCAAAAGAAAAGGGCGGTATCTGAAGTGGCAGGATCTCCAATTCTTCATGCTTCCATCCGACGACGCCGGTGGCATCACAATTCACATTGTTGTGCTGTGAAAAATGGCTGAAGAAGCACTTGTATAACACTGGCGGGTTCAAAAGCTTCGTTGTCCATCTGTTGCCTCCACATTTAATCTTCCAAGACTCGTGCCGCCTTTTGGTGGTGCTGGCACTCTATCACGATTATTTTCGAGACTTTCGCACCTGGGATGAGATTCTCACTTGCAAACCGAGCCGGTATGGAAGCCCAATACTACTAATATCATCTTGCATGGAACTCTCTGTATTTTTGCCTCTTAGGTCTCAACTCTCCCAAATGGACGTCGTCGATTCCCCCGCCGAGAATACAACCCCATATACAGATCCCGATCCGTGGACATACTGTCAATTGCAGAGGATTGTGCAGCATATGTCTCGCCTTGCGTGGTTCGCCCAAAAGACTGGGTTGCACCAGTTACGACATGGTGATGCATATCTTCTTGCACAGCATTGTAAGGATCGGGATACTGCTAGGAATCTGATGGGACAACAAACGGACTCCGAGGCGTTTTCTGCGTACATATTTAAAACTTCGACCACTGACATTCAGGGGCTGGCTCATAGTATAGCCCCATACGATCTTACGCCATTCTCTGGCCTGGATTTGGGGAAGTGCAGTAATGCCCCTGTAACTCTGCCAGCGAAAGAGCTGGCCGCAATCAACTCTCATCCGGAGTTTATAGAAGTTTGGAAGAATCCGAGGAGGCAAAAAGGGCATGTCCTGATCAATTTGGATCCCCTCAAGAGACTAGAAAAGCAGCCAAACAATCAGCAATCGCATTACAGCTACTCCAAAGATATGAAGCTCTCATGGCCAGCAAGAATTGGAAATGGAAACGACTAGCAGAACTGAGATTCCGAGCCTTTCGAGAGGAGGCTGTTCGCGAGTTGACTGCCGCAAAACCCGTGAATGTTGGAATGAGCGATAGTTTCGAACAACCAGAATCGATGCTGCCGATTATGGACAACTATCGGGCTTTGGATGCAGGAGCTGAGGAGGATACAGGATCAGAGGAGGATCATTAGTTATTTCTTAAAGATCGAGTTGAGGATATTGGGCAGCTTACGGCAGACCAAGCCACAAGCTTGATAGCTGCACTGTCTGACGACACTACAAATTGCGACGTGGAAGATGCGGTTCAAGAGGCGCTCAATCAGCAAGTGCGGAAACACAACATTTTTAGAAACTTGTTAGATTCAATGGCAGGGACGATTGGGTTGCACTCAACTTAAACGACGGCATTTTCGTATGACTATGTCCACCTCAAAAAGAAATACGATATGGTGGCCAAGAATGAAGATGTCACTTCCAGCACAGCAATGGCACTACTTCTGGAACTTTTGTCGAACGAGCACCATATGAGAGACCTTCCAGCACACTGGATTTCTCCCCATGATGCATCGAGATGTGTAGTCTGTGGGGATCAGCTGTCAATCGACACCGCCTATACGCACGTATACCAGTGTCTTCAATCTCAAGCAAAGACCCAAGCAGACAAACTGTGGGATGACTACTCTGCAAATCTGCCGACAAAATGTACTTTGATACCAACAGTCAAATCAAAAGCCTGCAAAGTCGACCTTACGAATGCAACCCCCCAAGAACGCCAAAAGCATTTTCATAAACATAATAACTCTCCTAGGTACAAATGCTTCTGGGATGGTTGCAACGTAATATTCTCTTCCCAAGGAGAACTATGCCAATATATTTACTGTACTCACCAGATTATGCTTTGGACATCGTCGATCTGTATGTACTTTTGGTGCCATTATTGCCACAAGAACATTTTTGAAATCAAGTCCACGCCAAGGAGACTGGCCCACTTTGCTGCTCATCATGGTCAAGCAATTCAAGCGGTTCAGGATTACGGCTATGCAGGAGTGTACATTGGCTTAAGTCACACTGGTCATCGCGAACAGGAGTTCTTACCAGCGCATTGTGTCTTTAGCCTCCACAACGAGGCGATCAATGCGGAAGACCGGTTGGTTACGCCTCGGAGAAGGGAAATTGCACCACATGCATACGCATTTTCGATACCTCACCTCAGATGATTTAATACATTGTCTAGCATCCTCTGCTGGTGAGCACACCACCCACTGTATCAGTACGAGCAAGCTATGACTCCAACAGAGGCTTGGGTGCGCATCCAAAAAGTGCATTACGGTCTTGAAATGGGGACCTGAAGCATCTGGGAGAGGCAGAGCCAAGAGAAGAATTGAGCAAGATGATCAAGGCAGGGAAGTAGTCAAGGTTCGAACCAAGGTATATGACAAGCTGAAACCCGTTGTTTCCCAGAGTGGTCAGTTGCCCGAGAAAATGAAAGACAAATCGGCAATGCCGATTTGTCAATCTTTAGGACCTACGCTGCCACTCAGAGAAAAGAGCGCCAACACAACTTTAACTGCGGAGCAAGTCAGCACGCCAAAAAAAACAGCTGATCGATTACGAGCATTCTGTTATTGGCCCGATGCTTCGATAGGAGAGAGTCGGGTTATGCCGGGAGATAAAACGTGTACGAAGAGGTTACGAATGGGGGGTGTCTATTTCCTGGTGTGGGAAGTAATTATTAAATTTCAGGGCTGATATTGTTACCAGAGCCGCTTTGTGCTATTTCAGACTTCAAATCCCATCAGTTATTGCCTTTCAAGAACTAGCATGCTGTTTTATGGCCTCCCACTATGGTTTGTTGATCTCTGACACGCAGCAGGCTTATGTACTTATCCCAATTAGCAGATAGAGCATTATTGTGAGTGCAATCACGTAAATTATAATCATGGCCTGTATTCAAAACAATATGAACGTGGGGAGATAGGAGAATTGAAAGCTTGCATTGAGCGAGAGTCTTTGACTAGTGAACTTGAGGGGATTTATTCAACATGATATGCTTATTTGCTTGTCATGTTCCTCATTCTTCTCTTTCTCTACTTCTCATAGATCCAGTCATGATGGGCAGATTTCCATTCCACAATATCGCCCTCCTTGAACCATAAAGCAATTTCCTTCTTGGCATTCTCAATGCTGTCCGAGCCGTGGCATATATTCCGACCTATATCAATAGCGTAATCGCCTCTTATTGTGCCAGGAGCGGATGCCAGAGGGTTAGTAGCACCAAGAAGGGCTGTGAGAGTGTCAACGGGAGTGAGCAGAAATGAACGAGGTACATACCACGACCAGTCTTGACGGCATCACGGCCTTCCCAGACCATGGCGCAGATAGGGCCGCTGCTCATATCTATATATTGTCAGAGGGATCGGCAGGTGTGGACAATTGAGGCGTACACTTGATGAGTCCTGGGAAGAAAGGCTTGGAGGAGAGATCCTCATCTGGCAGTTTGGTCAGCAAATATCATTGATTGTGATAGTGGACTTTTAACTCACAGTGCTTCTCAAGATGCTCCTTAGAAGGGCTGATGAGCTTAATGGCAGCAAGCTTGTAGCTATTCACTTGTCAGTGATGTCCGCGATCTTAGGACGCTACCGGTGAAACGCACCCGCGGGTCTCGAATCGAGAGATTATGGGACCAATGAGTCCACGCTATGATGCCAATTAACATCTCCTTTCTCATATTCAGCAATGAAGTCAAGCACATACCTGGACGCCGTCAGGCTTAATGGCAATGAAGCTGTTGACCATAAGTTTCACCGCCTATTTGTAGTTGATCGAATTGGCCAGAGGAAGACGTACGTTTGTTCGTCAGACATGGTGTCGTCGTTGAGTCTTGCTGATTGGAATCTCTGCGGGGCGGATGCACGAAGGAAGGCCTGAGTCTTAGGGCTCAGGTGTTTGTAGATGGGAGGATCACGGTTTTGTTGCTCGGACATTAAGAATTTCAACCTGTTGGCGGGGCTTGTGTGGCTTCTCTGGTGGGGTTCGCGCTTGCTTATAGTCGGGATTTTGTAACCTGATATACAAGGCATAGAATGTGGCGAATGTGGCGAATGTTGACGCCTTGAAATTTGGGCGCCTAAGCCACTAGTCCGTCATTGGAAGCGTGAGAGGACAGCTGGAAATAGATTCCATAAACAATACTTTGAATTCCAATTCTGGAAGAGAGCAACTCTGCTTGGATGTCCTGAATCTCTTATTCTTGGCATAGTGCACCTGCCATGCATCTTTCCTTAAAGCCGTCCTCGCAATGGACGGCATGCGTTGCTTTGCTTTCCGGCTTGACTTGTCTCATTGCTCCCACAGGTAAGCAGTTGACGCTCTCCTTACCCGTCCAATTCTCCACTCACACTTAAACTTGTAGCTGCTGTTAAGTACGAAAACTTCAAAACATGTGATCAGACCGGATTTTGTAAGCGGAACCGTGCATATGCCGACCATGCTGGCCAAGTCGGAGCAAGCTTCGAATCACCGTATCGAATTGAACCCGACTCCTTAAGTTGGGAGCAGGGCCAATTGCGAGGGACGATCCTCAAAACCATAGATGCAGCTGGTGAGACGGTCAGGCTACCGATTACTATCTCTTTCCTAGAATCTGGATCTGCGAGAGTAGTGGTGGACGAGGAGAAGAGACAAAAAGGCGAAATTGAACTCAGACATGACAGTATGGCTAGGAAGGAACGCTATAACGAGGTTGAGTCCTTGGTTATTATTGGGGGACTCAGCCTGAGCCTCACTGCCAAGGAAGAGAGAGATGTCGGAAAGACCACTGTAAAATATGGGCCGAACGGAAAGTTCGCAGCTATTGTGAAATTCTCTCCATTCTCCATTGATTTTGCAAGGGATGGCGCTACACAGGTCAAATTGAACGACCGGGGTCTACTAAATATGGAGCATTGGCGACCAAAGATCGAAAAGGCAGAGCCAGAGCAAAAGGAGGGAGAGGAGCTTCCAGCTGAAGTCCAAACAGGCGAGGATGAAAGCACATGGTGGGACGAAACCTTCGGCGGAAATACAGATTCTAAGCCAAGGGGACCGGAGAGCATTGCCCTTGATATCACGTTCCCTGGATATGACCATGTTTACGGCATCCCAGAACATGCTGGGCCCTTGTCGCTGAAACAAACCCGAGGTGGAAGTGGAAACCATGCTGATCCTTATCGCCTGTACAACGCCGATGTTTTCGAGTATATTATGGATAGCCCCATGACACTCTATGGATCGATTCCATTTATGCAAGCTCATAAGAAAGATTCCACCGTCGGCGTGTTCTGGTTGAACGCTGCCGAAACTTGGATTGATATAATCAAAGAAAAGGAAGCTCATAACCCATTAAGTCTTGGTCTTGGCTCAAAGATGGATACCAAGACTCACTGGTTCTCAGAGAGCGGTCTTCTTGATGTTTTCATATTCCTTGGGCCAACACCAAAAGACATCACTAAAGCTTACGGCGAGCTTACCGGCTTCAGTCAACTACCACAAGAGTTTTCGATTACTTATCATCAGTGTCGTTGGAACTACAACACGGACGAGGACGTCAAGGACGTTGACCGAAAAATGACCAAGTATCAGATCCCCTATGATGTGATCTGGCTCGACATCGAGTATACGGATGACAAAAAGTATTTCACTTGGGATCCTCTTACTTTCCCTGACCCCATTGGAATGCTGAAGCAATTAGATGAGTCTGAACGGAAGCTTGTGGCCATTATTGATCCCCACATCAAGAAGAAGGATGGCTATCACATCGTTGATGAGCTGACGAAGAAAGACCTTGCTGTGCACAATAAAGAAGGTAATGCCTATGAGGGGTGGTGTTGGCCAGGCTCCTCCTACTGGGTTGATTGCTTTAACCCCGCCGCCATTGAGTGGTGGAAAACCCTCTTCCAATACACCGCGTTCAAAGGATCCGCAGAAAATGTCTTTATCTGGAACGACATGAACGAGCCCTCAGTCTTTAATGGGCCGGAGACCACCATGCCGAAAGACAATCTGCACCATGGTAATTGGGAACACAGAGACGTACACAATATCAACGGGATGACATTCCACAATGCAACCTACCAAGCACTTTTATCCCGCAAGAAGGGCGAGCTTCGCCGTCCTTTCATCCTTACCCGTTCCTACTATGCTGGCTCTCAACGCCTGGGCGCTATGTGGACTGGTGATAACCAAGCGAGCTGGGACCATCTCGCTGCCAGCTTTCCTATGATTCTCAACAATGGAATTGCCGGATATCCCTTTGCTGGTGCAGATGTAGGAGGTTTCTTCGGTAACCCAGAGAAAGACCTCTTGACCCGCTGGTACCAAGCAGGAGCCTTCTACCCATTCTATCGCGGACACGCACATATTGATACGCGCCGTCGTGAGCCGTATCTAGCTGGCGAGCCGTATACTGGAATCATCACTCGTGCTTTAAGACTACGATATGCACTCTTACCCACATGGTACACGGCTTTCCATCAGGCAAGTGTGGATGGTACCCCGATCATCAGACCACATTATTTCGAATATCCATCCGATGAACAAGGCTTCGCAGTTGACGACCAATTCTTTGTTGGATCTACTGGCCTTCTTGCACACCCAGTCGTTACCGAAGGTGCAGAAAGTGTGGAGATGTATTTGCCAGATGATGAACTTTACTTTGACTATTTCGACTATACACTATACAGTGGCAAGGGAAAACACACTATTTCGGCCCCATTGGATAAGATCCCACTGTTAATGCAAGGAGGTCACATCTTCCCAAGAAAGGATCGACCTAGGCGCAGCAGTGGGCTGATGAGATTTGACCCTTATACATTAGTCATTGTCTTGGGAAAAGTAGGGATGGCAAAAGGCGAGCTTTATGTTGACGATGGCGACTCCTTTGAATATGAGCAGGGTGCATATATTCATCGCACCTTCGAATTCTCCAACAACGTTCTAGAGAGCAAGAATATTGCGACAAAGGGCAAGCTTACCGATAAATTCCTCAAAACCATGAAAGATGTAGCGGTAGAGAGGATAATTCTCGTTGGCATCCCGGCATCTTGGACTGGAAAATCGACATTAAAGGGAGGAGTGGAGATCGAATGTCATGCAGCGGAAGGGCCTACGGCTGCGTGGGCCACAGTGAAGAAGCCGGGCGTGAAGGTTGTAGAGGACTGGCGGATTGATTTCAACAGTCTTAGCCATGTTCGAGATGAGATTTAGTAGACGGGGACAACTATAGATGTGATAAGTTCAGGGTAAATTAACATGCTTAGATAAGGTCTGTAAATCGATGCAGTGTTATATTGTGCAAAACGTCAAAATATTACATTCCATACTGCTAAAGCCTCCTTCAGATACAAGTTATAAAGTGAACTCACAAATATGGATAATACTGGCAGGTCAGGAGGAGGCCGGAAATATGATAATCCGTGGCCGCCTGAAGCTCCACCAGCAAGGCTGAGCTTCTCGAATATTCCCATTTGCCGTTCATTATTCGATCTGAACGTCTACAAATCGCAAAGCGCATTATTTTGGAACGCTGTTTTCTGCAAAACCCAACCAAGACCATCCCATCCTCCGTGCCCTGAAATACAGCCAACAAGATGACGACCCAGGCGGCCAAAGGCCAAGAAGCCATCGCGAATCGTGACTATGAGGTAGCGGTTGTACAGTACACAGCAGCCCTCAAGACAGCGAAGAGTCCGCTGTGGCTTATCAACCGCTCTATCGCATACCAGCGACTAGGCAAGCATGAGCTCGCCCTTGCAGATGCCGACAATGCCGTCATTATAGCGACACAGCGAGCTCGGCGGGAGCTGATGGCCACGGCACAATTCCGACGTGCTGTAGCATTACATGGGTTGAAGCGATATGGCGATGCTAGACTGTGCTTGACATGGTGCCGCAAGCTGAATGAAAAAGAGAAAGGCCTAGGAATCTGGCAGGCGAAGGTTGCAAACGATTATGAGAGGGCTGAGAAGGAAGGACACTCTAATGCCATAGCATGCATCGTGAAGGAGACTCCAGATCCTGTTATAGAGATTAGTGGTGATGATAAGAATAATACACAGGTTGGGGAGCCTGCTGATGAGCCCAAGTCTGCTCCTATTACGATGGCGCTATCGCAAACGCCAAAAGAGAAGATCCGACATGAATGGTATCAGTCAAGTGCCAAAGTCACGATCGTGATTTTTGCAAAGGGTATTCCTAAGGACAAAGCAGAGGTTGTGATTGAAGAAGGCAGCGTAAGTTTGATGTACATTCCTTATTATATGTCACGGCTAACAATTCACAGCTCGAGGTGCGATTTCCAACTGGAAATTCGGGCGCTTACGATTACACGGTCACTCCTCTCTTCTCAAAGATTGATCCCGCATCCAGCGAATTCAGAATCACTCCACAAAAGATCGAAATTAATTTACACAAATCTGTACCTGGGCTGAAGTGGAGTGACCTGGAAGGCACCGAAGCCATCACATCGTCTATTTCTAACACCGCCAGCAAGCCTACCATCCCAGAGGGTGTTCTCAACACGGAGCAGTCAAAGATTCCTTCATACCCAACATCCTCTCGTACCGGACCAAAGAACTGGGACAGTCTCGCATCTGCAGCATTGGAGGCAGAGAAGAAAGATGGATCTCTAGGTGATGATGACGACGACGACGATGGAGACCCGATGGGGGGATTCTTCAAAAAGCTTTATAAGGACGCTGATCCGGACACCAGACGCGCAATGATCAAAAGTTACCAGGAGAGCAACGGCACAGCGCTAAGCACAAACTGGGCAGATGTCAAGAAAGGCCCGGTTGAGACACAGCCGCCTGAGGGTCTTGTGGCCAAGAAGTGGGGCGAATAAATGCCTGTAGTGACAATATCAATGGTTAATGGGAGAGCTTTTGTTAAATAAGTCTCAGCAGGGTGAATATTTCGGTGCATAAGGATACTAATGGCGTCTCGGTTTGGCACACGGCAAAGTACCACAACAGCTGCATTTCAGCAGCCACTTCAGGCCATTTCAGAACAAAACAATTGAGAACTGAGATAAGATGTAACTTGTGTGCCATGATATTGATACAGTGGTTGCTATTGAATATTCTAAGAATGAGTGTATCCATCAGAATTCTCACATTCCCATGCTATTTTGCTCTCAAAATTACCCAGTTTACTTGAATTATAGGGCTTTCACATCCTATACCGATGAGATGGGACCTAGCAGCACGATATTGAAGGAGCCCCCAATATTTTGAGCGATATAGCCCCTACGTAAAATGTATTATTCGTAACGATAATCTTTACGCGAATAGCTGAACTTTAGTGCTGATGGTACTGTAAATATGGCTGCCTCCTCGCCAAGGACGCCCCTTAATGATTCGCAAAACGGGCTGTGCCACAGCTCAAATTCTCGCCTTACTCTGCACAAGCCGTATGGGACTTTTCGAAACATGTCAAATACCGCAAGCTAATTATCTCGGCGGTATGGCCCTGCAATCACTATTTACGCCGCCTTGGCACATCGAGATATATATACACAGACAGAGTCTCGAGGTAAAATGAGCGCAGTGTGTTCATTGAGTAAAGCCTATTTATTCTTTCTGTCAAGTTGAGTTGAGTCTATCATTCATCAGCCTTCTACTCGCTTTCAATATGTTTCCAACAGCACAAGCCTATCTCTATGCCTTGTGCTCCTTCTCTCTCCTAAGCTCAGCATTCGCTGATGGCTGCACTCCGGTCACGGCGGAACCTGCGGCTACGTCGACTACTGCAGTCTGGCAACCGACTGCCGGTTCAAGCTGGCAGATCGTTCTTGAGTACCCTTTGAATTCGACTTCGTACGATGCTCCAGTCTATGACATTGATATGTTCGATAACCCAATATCCACCATAGAGGAACTCCACAACCTAGGGCGCAAGGTTATATGCTACTTTTCCGCCGGTAGTTATGAGGACTGGAGGCCCGACGCCAAAAACTTTACGAAGAGTGATTACGGGGACGCTCTGGACGGCTGGCCTGGAGAGTATTGGGTGAACACTAAATCGGAGAATGTCCGAAATATAATGACTGCCCGGCTGCAGCTAGCCAAGAGTAAAGGATGCGATGGCGTTGATCCAGATAATGTTGATGCGTATAACAACAAGAACGGCCTAGGCCTCACAAAGGCTGATGCCGTCGACTATGTGACTTTCTTAGCTAATGGCGCAACTGCCCTTGGTATGAGTGTCGGCCTGAAGAATGCAGGAGAGATTATCAACAACGTACTGCCACTTATGCAGTGGAGTGTTAACGAGCAGTGTGAGCAGTACGATGAGTGCGACACTTTTCAGCCTTTTATCGAGAACGGCAAGCCAGTCTTCCATATCGAGTACCCGGATTCGGCACCGAATGTTACCCCAGCCCAGAAGGCGACATATTGTGATGATAAAACAGTAGCGGGGTTCAGTACGATCTTGAAGGATATGGACTTGAGCGATTGGATTGATGCTTGTTAAATAGAAGCAAAAGACCAGAAAACTGTAGATATCCGATCTTCGTCACGCTGTAGCTATAAACTCGGTACATCGTTACGATTAAGCATATCCATTGGAAATACTCAACATTTTGCTCCCCCTTGTTTCCATTCAATATCTCATTTTGGTTTGGCAATATTGCGAAACTGCTGATTCCAGTTACCTTGCCAATCGACGGGTGGCGCGGCAAACGTCTACTTAGTAATCCCGGAGCGCAGCCTCACTCAGCTTAAATCTTTACGCCTGTTCTCGGATGGACTCAAAGGCGTCAGAATTTTGAATTCACCCTTCCCCCCACTTTGAAGAATATAAAGATTATCTTTGAAAGAATGCTCTGCATAAAGTGGCGGAAGCAAAAGAAACCAGAGAGACTTGAAACTCTCGAAAAGCCAAAGGACGATCATGCCCCATCGATTACTCCGGCACTATCGCTGCCGCCTTTGAGGCCTTTAGACCTTCCCAAGATCCTTCTTGAACACCAATTTGCCCTCTCCGATCAAGGATGGAGCACAGTCACTTATGATGGCCTGAACGATAGCCTCTACAAAAGCTCAGAGGCTCTTTTCATGGCTGGTAAGGCATTCTTTGATCGTCCAGTCTCGTACAAAGATGGGTTTAAAACGGCAAAAGGCAGCGAGGAAGGGTGGAGCCGCGTGGAAGGTGAAAAAGAATTCATCACCCTCAGGACTCTGGATAATACCCCAGAAGAGTTCAAAGAGGCTGCATCAACCTACTGGAGGATTGCTGGCGAATATCTGAACCAGTTGCTGGGGCTTCTCGCGAGAAGTCTTGGCTTGCCTGCTGAAGCTCTAACCGTCTTCTCAGATCCTTGTATTGAGTTAGGTCCAGAGAGAACTGCTACGATGCTACGGATCTTTAGGTATGAAGGTTTTGAAGGACAGGAGTCAAAAATTGTCGCCGAACGTACGTCTGGAAGTTTTGACACTCTTGGCTTTGCTCTAACCGTGTATACAGCTCATAAGGACCTTGGTTTGCTCAGTCTTGTCATTGGCGACTCACCCGGTCTGGAAGTCTTCGACCGTCATGCAAAGGGATGGTTCCCGATTGAGAGAAGCTACAATCGCCCTGCCGGTAGTATCCTTGTCGGACGCCAGCTTCAACTACTATCAAATAGCCGCTACACTCCCGGCCCTCATCTCGTTCGGTCATATACTGATCCACCAGCCCAGGCCAATGAATCCGGCGAGCCTCCGGCTTGCAAGTATAGATATTCCATCGTCTTTGTTCTGCGCGCCCACTCCCCAGTGCCAGTGGATACGGATAAGTTAACTACAACTATCACTGGCGACTTCAAGACGCCCATGAGGAACATAGTGGCTGGGGACCTGTTTAGAGACATTCGAAACTCTCATTATAATATCAATACTACTATCGAAAAACGGAATGAGCAAAGGCAGAAACTGGCTGAGAAGAAGCAACAACAGCTTTCAGCAGGTGGGCCGGAAATACGGGTGGAAAATGCAACATCACAACCATGAAACGTTTTATTTCCCTTAATGTAACAACTACCCCAATACACCCTACATTATGGTTCGACAGCCCTAATGAGCATGTTATTCAAGCTGATAACCGGGTCGCAAACATTGACAAATCATTTACAGCTCTCGAGGAACTTGTTCGCCGCCACAGCCGCCACAGCCGCCTCGTTCTCGAAACCAACTATTTGCCCAACCAGAACAATGTCGTGCACTGCTTTACTCTGGACTTGCAATTCAACCTTATTCCCCGGTATGGCCTTGAATTCCTGATACACCCTGGTCATATCAGCACACAGCGCCTCGCACTCACCAATAGAGAAGAAGAGCGGGGTCTGCGTCGCGAAAGCAGTCCCGATGAAGCAAATATTAGGGTGGCTCAGGGCTATTCCGGTCTCTGGGCGTGGAGAATATGTCCTTGCGCCCCAGGACCCAAATTCATCGTTCAAGTAGTCGGTGTGGCGGTTAGACGAGAAGTACGGGGAGTCGGTGATCAAGCTCTTTCCTGGATCGACCCAAGGTGACCATAGCCATGCGCAACCTACACCTGGGAGCTTGGCTTCGGGCTCGTCGGCAATGTATCTGAGGAGAGACATGGAGAGATTGGCACCGGCGCTGTCGCCGGATATCGTGATCTTGTCTGCGGGGATTTCCAGGGTCTCGGTCAGGTAGCAGTAGGACGAGATGACATCCTGGAGCGCAGCAGGGAAGCGTGCCCCGTTGGAAGAGAGTCGGTATTGCGGGAAGAAGGCATGTGTAGCGCTGGTATGTTTTAAGATCATCTTGGCAGTGAAGCCCGAGTCACCTTGTCTGCCGTCACCAACCACAAAGGCACCACCGTGGATATGTAGCACAATATCTCCTCCCGTGTACTTTTTCAGCGTCTCTGGGTACCATGTCCCGCCAAGAGGCTGAGGCTTGGTCTGCTTGTCCTTAGACACGACTCCGGTATACGCAGCTGCCCTCGCTGGTTGTATGACGACCCAGCCCTTCGAGGCATTACCCTTTAGAGGGGTCGCTTTGCCGTGCTCGGCCTGGGAAAGAGTCTTCAAGAAGGCGGAGACAATACGCACGCCCAGCGCCTGTCTGTACGACCATTGCGGATGCTGGCGCAGGAAGGACGGGATGAAGTAGACGATCCAGAAGGGAATGCGGATGCCGGTGTAGAGGGACGACAGGAGGATGAAGAGGGTTTTGAAAGGCTGGCGCGTGATGAGCGGGGCAACCATTGTGAAGGTGGTTTGAGGGTTTACAGTCGCGTGCGGCGAGGAGTTATAATTCTTTCCGGCAAGATTCTGGAGTAGTGGAGAAGCAGAATGAGGGATGTAAAGGGGAAAGGAGTTGTCGTGCGAGAACGTTACTGTTAATGCTCCGCCGCCGAAGCCCGGCGGTCTGAATGTAAAGTACACTTTAACAGCACAAGATGCCGAGGTCGAGCGTCAGTCGAGCTGAGGCTGGGAGCTGGACCCCGATGGACCTGTCGATCGCTTATTAGTCAGCAATATGGGGAAAGCTGGTGAAGCAAGTGCTGATACAATACAGCTGACTGGTGGGAATTAAGGTTTGCGGGTCCCAGTATCTCGAAGCAGAGTGAAGAGACGGTACGAAAACGAAGTGCCCAGATATGAAGTGTGGATTCAGAGAATATGGTTTCTATTGGGCAATGATGTGTTCCCAGATGCAAGCATACCCAGGGTATGAAGACAAACATATATGGGCACACTCTATGCGATAAACTTGACTCTCTTCTCCATGCTCCCATCACCTAGGGTATACCTCAGCCGGCTCCCATCCTCACGGCCACCGCAAACTCGGTATCCCCGCGCCTTCCATTACGCCTCTCTGAAAGGGTGGTGGCATCCTCGCAAGCTGCATCGGACCCCACTTGACTGGTCCTATCATACCTGTCCCCATCGTCAACCCTAGCCCAGGTGGACTGGCTGCAGAGTGGCCAAATGCCATAGGCGGAGAAGGTGCTCTTAACAATGGCCCAGGTCTAGGGGGGCTCACGCTACGCTCCCGGATCTTAGCCTGACCGCCCCTTATCCTGACTCTCGGGACATTGGCGGCGGGCGGAGGTATAGGCGCAGAAGGGGGTGGGGAGCGAGTATGTTTCTTGCGAACTTTAGGATGTGGGGGCTCGGTGAAAAGGGCATCGAAGATGGTGGTCGTCGGGTATGGGAGAGAGTCGTAAGACTTGCGCAGGCGGGTCGAGATGAAACGCTGCGGGATGATGGTTATGCGATCTGGGCTGCTGGGGGATGAAAGCAATGAGGCTTGTTCGGAGAGGATGGGATCGATGCTGGTATAGGGAACTGCTAGGATGATATGCTCGCATCTATCGTCCGGGAGGTAGTAAGCCAAGACGCCTGTTATCTTTGTCAGATCGTGAAATGCTCCAACTGCCTCCTCGACGAAAGGCAACTTGGGTGAGAGGCATACCACACAACTTCTTCTCGATGCTTTCCTTTCGAGGCCCGATATCCATGAAATCTACCAGAGGCTCACACCTATTGAAGTGCGAAAAGAATCTCGTCAAGTCACTGGATCCCAGGTTTGAGCCTGCTTCTTCGTATCGCTGCCATAGCTGGAACAAGTCACCATAAATCTTAACTATCACCTCGATCCCGGTGCTGTCGCCAGTGAGGGAAGCGATATACTCGAGAGTCTTTTCTTGGAGGGTGGAAACCATGCTCTCGCCTCCCTCAGCCGGCTCGCGGACCCAGTTGTCTTCAAACTGTTTGGCGTCAGAAGAGAAGGATGGGATTGTAAACAGGGCAATTACAATGAATGCGTCAGCATCGAGATGGATTATTAGAAGCGCGAAGCGTTGTTGACCTGGTTGTGTGCCACGCAATGTTCGCTGGAGGCGTCGACGTGCTTCGCGCTCCGTATCAAGATCTGATTTTAACTCATGATGATGGCCGGTAAGAGAGTCCAAGGTTGCTAGCAGATCCTGCAGACGCATGATGAGTTACCAATCCATCGTCTCTGTGGCACTCACACGTACTTCTATTAAAGTATCTTTCTTGTCTTCCGACACCTGCAACTCTTTAAATCGAGACCGGTAATCAGACACAGTGTTTGTTGTCGAAGTCATCCTGCACTCTGGTAGCACAACCTGGCCATGTCGGGAGCTCAGTATTAAAGCTCAGAGCTTATCACAAGACAAGATGCGCCGTACGTGGTTCCACTCGAATTTTAGTGGATGGGGTGGGTGGGGGGTTTTGTTTGTGGACCGCTTAAGCTGCACTGCATATGCAGTCGTATTTCACTGGCAATTGGCAGAGACAATTCAGTCTCCGCTGTCAAGAGTAGAGCGAATAAGAGAACATGTAAAGTTTCTTGGATTGTTGATGCCACCCACAGCCGTAAATACGGGCGTGTAGGCTATTTATCCCCGCTTTGGGTCAATAGACGAGTACTACAATGCGATTCAATTTTAATTTGGGGTTCTGATGTATGAGACTTCTATATTAGCAAAAATACAGCTTCAAGCTCAGATGTAAGTTCTTTACCTTTGCGATAATTTCCCTTTCCTCCCACGCAGCTTAGTGACTGGCGCCCCCTTTCGGCGTCAGGTATTCTGATATACCGATGCTTTCCAAACCGAGTACCTATCCAAGCAAGTCGGCAACGTTCATAGGCATCTCGTCGATTTGAGTCGAATAGTATACTAAGTACGGTTAGTGGTCTTCTGTAACAGTTTCAGAGGAACTTACACTCAATATCTCTCAAGATCCTAACATCTTCACTCGTCACAAAGTTAATAGCAACGCCTTTCCGTCCGAATCTGCCACTTCGACCAATGCGATGAATGTAGTTTTCACGATTGCTTGGTAGATCGTAGTTTATTACCAAGGATACCTGCTGAACATCGATGCCTCGAGCCCAGACATCTGTAGAGATCAGAACTCTCGAGTTACCCTGACGGAAGTCTTGCATGATGCTATCTCTCTCTTTTTGTGGCATCTCTCCATGCATCGAAGACACTGTGAAGTTGGCCTCACGCATCTTGTCAGTCAACCAATCTACCTTCCTGCGCGTGTTACAGAAGATAACTGCCTGAGTAATAGTAAGTGTGTCATAGAGATCGCAGAGAGTATCAAACTTCCACTCTTCCTTCTCAACTGCAATGAAATATTGCTTCAGTCCTTCCAAAGTCAACTCGTCACGCTTGACCAAGATACGGACTGGATCTGTCATGAATTTGGTCGTCATGTCGAGAACATCATACGGTAAGGTGGCGGAGACAACGACGACTTGTGTTGCCGGTGGCAAGTATCGGTATACATCGTAGATCTGCTCTCTGAATCCACGGTTGAGCAATTCATCGGCCTCATCAAGAACAAGCATCTTTATATGGCGAGTTCTAAGATTTCGTCGACGGATCATATCAGCAACTCTGCCTGGCGTTCCTGAAACAATGTGCTGGCCATAGTCGAGTTTGCGGATATCCTCTCCCACATTTGTGCCTCCAATGCAAGCATGGCATTGGACGTTCATGTAGTCACCGAGCGCCATAACCACGGACTGAATTTGGGTTGCCAGTTCACGTGTCGGGGATAAAACTAGGGCTTGCGTCTCGCGGACCGCAGTGTCGATGACTTGGAGCATGCTGATCGAGAAAGTTGCAGTCTTACCAGTACCTGATTGCGCCTGCGCGATAGTGTCGCGGCCTTTGCAGATCTGGACGATCGCACGAGATTGGACAGCGGATGGGGATTCATAGCCATAGGCGTAGATACCACGAAGCAGATTTTCTTTCAGGTGCATGTCCTGCTCAACACACCAAGATCAGTTTTGTCCCCGTCTCTCTGCACCTGGACCTACCTGGAAAGTTGGGGCAACTGTGACATCCTTTGAGGTGGTAAACTCCATCCTCTCATCCGCTTTACGATCAATCCCGCCTTCTGCCATGACTGTAGTTCTCCTGGAAAGTATGTGGTTGTGGTGTTGATAAGCTGCTAAGGAGGAAGGGAATGATTGTCTTGAGTTGTAGAAGTTACCTTGAGATGGGAGCTTCGCAGGAAGATTTTCGGGCTGAACTATTTCACGTGACGCGGCTGAGAGGCGCAATGATTGGAAGGAAGGCAGAAAAATTACCGTCCATATCATTCAGAGCCTCATCCAAATTCACGAAGATATTTCAATTGCTAGTCTTAAGAGTCACTTGTTCAATTTTTTTAACCACCTTTCTCACATATTTACTGCTACTGCCGCTGCCATGGTATTAGAAGAGCAGAGGTTTCTCCATGAGGATCTCGAGAGGTTGGAACAGGGCATCAGCGATCGAATCGCAACAGAACCGCGACAGGCAAGTTTCCTGTACATACCTGTAGAAAGCACTCCTAACAGGACTTATCTAGGCCAGAGAGAGACTCAATCGAGACCACCAAGTGGCCAGCTTCCTGGACCGGATCCATAATCAATCCAAGCGGCTTCTCGAGATCTACGGAGACGCAGATGGCGAGCGTGGCAAGGAAATCCAGTCGATTTCGACAGGCGAACCTCTCGAAGAATTCTACAAACAGCTAGCAGAGATCAAGTCATTTCATCAAAAATACCCCAATGAGCCCGTTGAGAACCTGGAAAGGGCATACAAGATGAGGGTGCCCGGTGAAGGGGAGGTCGTTACGTCTGAGATCGATAACATGTTTACCGGTGAGGAAGAATATGGGAGATATTTCGACCTTACCATAATTCACGAGCTATATCTTAACCTCCCTGGTATAAAGCGTCTTACATACCTTCAGTTCCTCGATGCATTCGACATATTCACTCCTCCACAATGCAATATCAAGCGGCCAGACAAGATGACAGATCAATATTTCTCCTATGTTGGGCAATTAGCAGAATATCTCCAGAATTTCATGCGACGGACAAGACCCCTTGAAAATTTAGATAAGCTATTCAAAAGCTTTGACGAAGATTTCGAGAAAGCTTGGAGCGAGAACGACGTACCTGGATGGAAACTTGAGGCTGGCCCCGCCGATGGTCCTGTGGCTGGAGCGATCTGGTGTGCAGATTGTGAGAAGGAATTCAAGAACGAAAACGTGTATAGCGGCCATTTGAGTGGCAAGAAACACATCAAAGCAGCGGAATTAAGGAAAGCCCGGGAAGCCGAATCCGCCGCAGAGGCGAATAGGCCATCAAATAGAGGCTCGAGCACTAGGCGATTAAAAGAACGCGCGATAGCAGAGCGCGAGACTAGGGTTAGACGACTTGCTGCTGCCATGTCGCAGGAGAGAAGTGATACAAAGGTCAATGTCGAGCGAAGACAAGGCATGACTGACCGAGAGCGGCAATTAGAGCTGGACGCGAGATTTGCAGAAACTTCAGCTTCCGCACCTAAGCACGGTGACTCTGAAAGCGAGTCCGACGATGATGAGAAGATTTACAATCCACTGAAGTTACCGCTAGCATGGGATGGAAAACCCATTCCCTTCTGGTTGTACAAACTACATGGTCTTGGGGTTGAATTCGCGTGCGAGATTTGCGGGAACTTCGTATACAGAGGGCGGCGAGCTTTTGACAAACATTTCAATGAGGCGCGTCATATCTACGGCCTGAAGTGTTTGGGTATCACGAATACCACACTGTTCAGGGAAATCACGGGCATAGAGGATGCGGTGAAGCTCTGGGACAAGATCCAGAGTGATAAGAAAAAGGCCAAGACTGATGACGGTGGCATAGTCCAAATGGAGGATGCGGAAGGCAATGTCATGCCGGAAAAGGTATATCTGGACCTGCAGAAGCAGGGCTTACTCTAGGTGCGAAAAGCGTTGTATTGTACAATAATGTATGTATTCCCGGCGGATTGCCCCCACAAAATTAAATACACGCATATGGGGCGAAGTACCTACAAAGACGAGTGATGACTTATATATTTCAACACGATCTAGGCTAGGTGTTGATCTAAAAGTCTTGCTATCATCGCCGAGAATAGCACCCTTTAACCCTTGGGTCCGGTCTGAAATCGTTCTGTCTGACTGGCTGGAGAAGGGATTATACACCCCACAACTCGATTTGCCTTATCTTCCGCGCAGAGTCTATGTGGTATGTGGGAATAGTTGCAAAACCGTACTGTTGAGTCTCGCTAGTCATTTGAGACTCTTCTCCCAGCCTGTCACTTTTCTCACCTCCCAAACATCAACATAATATGCGATCCATTTGACAATCCAAATCTAATCGATTGCACCTCGCGGCAGCGGCTTTGCCTCATGCTGCTTCATGCTATATGCTTTTTATAGACGGCCAAATCTAATCACTTTACGGCGAAATGAAGGGCACATACCTCCGTCTGTTCGTCATTGCATGTTATAAACTTTACGCATATGCTAGTCCACTTTTGTTGTCATCTATATCTCCGACCACAACGTCGAAAACGGAGGATGAGGATGCTCTCAAGCCTATTACCATTGAGGTCACTTCGAACGGCATTGTCATTCCTAGCCAATCTAGTCGCGAATCAGGACACGACGGCGCACCTATCCGTTCCCAGTTCGGTAACTTAGAAGATTTCCCAGTCATTCAAACTGATGGAGATTTCTCGATGGCCGCGATGGCGCCTTCAGATATTGAACACGCTCATGGTATTGACTCCTCGACTTTTATCCCTGGGTCGCTGGCCAGAAGAACAAGCTACAGGTATAATCCTTACCGGATTGAAAGGCTCCGTCTGGAACGCGGACCCGTTGTTAAGCTCCCTCGTACGCTTCGTCCGACTATCAGTGCAGGTACTCTCTCCCGTCCGCAAGCTATGATCAATTCACAGCCGATATATAACTCTGAGCCTGCATACATTGTTATTCCATTTATTCAATATGATTGGAAGCCTTGCACTTCAGACGAGTCATCAATCACAACTTTGACATTGTCCAAAGACGCACCATCTCGTATATCCCAAAACGGTCAACCCACTGAAAGTCCTCTTCTAGACAACGCCACCCATAGTAAACCTTTGGACACCGGCTACTCTGACGCCATTTCGCCTACGATATCCCGCTGCCTGAATATCCTTCGGCAATTACGTGTCCTGGCAGAGCATCTTGTCTATGTTAAGGTGGCCCCTTATCATACACTTATGTCTGCGTGCCATTTCCAGTCGCTTAATAGGACTCAATATAATGGCCGACATGTGGAACGCATGAGGGAGATATGTTGGGATTTATTTGAAACCATTCAGCTAGAAGGTCGTAGACGCTGGGAACGTTGTATCTCCAAAGCAGAGGACAGGTATCGATATAACTCGAGCGCTTGGCAGGAAGGTGGTCCGCAATTTGAGTCTGACAACAGGGTTGATAAGTTCAATTTTCATGCATATCAGCTTACGCCCGGCAGTGTTAGAGAATTTATTGCGGAACATCCAGATCTATCACCCGACGATATTGAATGGCTCTTGCATGACACTGGTTCTACTGATACTGCTCTTTCTAACCATTCTAATAAAGAACCAGTTTACAATCTGTCCAAACGCTCGTGGCTTTCGGACCTACTCAAAACTATCATCGCTGCCGAAATCAATACTGCAGTCTACTCTATGGGTTCCAGCGTACAGGAAATGATTATCCGTCGCGTCCAAGAATATCAACAAAAGACACATAGCCATAACGGGACATATAAAGCTTATAA
This sequence comes from Oidiodendron maius Zn, assembly GCA_000827325.1. NCBI lineage: Eukaryota > Fungi > Ascomycota > Leotiomycetes > Myxotrichaceae > Oidiodendron > Oidiodendron maius. The sequence continues at coordinate 23,062 of KN832875.1, read as the reverse complement.
TGAAACGGCACCGGTTAATACAACGAGCGTGGCGCACTCGCAATCGAAGAGAGACCCACAATCTAATCGCGTTTTAATCCATAGCGAATGGTTCCCCATGGCTCCTGTGAATAATTATGTCAATCAGCCTAGAGATAGCCTTGGAATACCATTCAGTCCCGAGGATATATCTGATTACCTTGAATTTGTCAGCGAAACAACGCATTTGAGCAGGAAACAATACAGGCGGTTAAAAGATGCCGTTGAGTACGAACTTAAGCTCAACTCACAGCTCGAGGCCCCACTAGCAGATAATGATGCCTTGCAATCAAGAGAGCTTCACGGCATAGAGAAGCGCTCTGGACCTCCACCGAAACTAGGCCCAACCTACCGATTCCCCTACCAATGGAATTTTCCACCTGGTCTAGATAAGAACCCTGCCTACGTCAATTTAACTCGCGCATGGAAGCATACTGTGACTGCTCAGCAGAAGGCCCACATTGGGCTGCAATTGCGCAATGTGTGGGCACTGCGTGCAAGTGATCTCTGCAATATCTCGCGATCATGGACAAAGAATCTTAGCGAGGAGAGCCAGGAGATGGAGCTAAAGTTCAAGGGCTTAAGTCTACAGCGGTGTCAAGAGTTCCGGGATGGAAAGAGGGAAAATACGAGAGTAGGAGAATACTGGAGGAGATTAGGAAAGCAACCTAATACCCCAAACAATGGGCAGCCATCATATTAAACTAAACATCTCCAATCACAAAATTTTGTGGTATGGAGCTTAAATATTTGGAAAAAAAAATATTACGGCAGAGTCAAGATGTCACTGATTTTAAATTGAACGATCTTGATTTTTGGTAGTTTAAGGGGACTACATAGTTGATGGTTTCTGTCTGCCTATCATAAATCAACGCAAAACTAAAGATTCCGAGCGAATCTCAATACGCGTCCTATTTTGTCCCATGCATTTGTATCACCGCGTGCAGACTATCAGATGAGCTCGTGCATCGGCGTAAAAAGTCCTATCAACTCACTTATCCCCGTTGTCTTCTTCGTTCTGACCATTATCATGGCCATCCTCTTCATCTTCACGCTCGCAAATTCTGCAGCCACAGCCTCCATCAAACCATTTCTCAAGCATGTAACGCTTCTTCTTCCTACCTGTTTCGTCCTCTCCAGCTGCATCGCCAACATAGCTAATTTTGAGTTGCTCGTCCTTTTTCACATCTCGAATGGCACGGCACCAAATAGCTCCACAGCCAGGTTTCAGGATCTCGCCATCGAAGCCCGTGAGATAAGAGATCCCGACCCATGGATTTGGGTTTGAGCCATGCCAGTCGACATTCGGCTCGCAACTGTGGTTGAAGAAGAGATAATTGGAACCCAGAGACATCATGTGCACTTCCTCTTTGTCGTTTCGGCTGCACTTGAGCGTTGTAGAGGAAGATTTGTTCAGAGCACCATCAGGTGAGAGATTGATAATTGACGAATTGGAATTATTTAATAGACGCCAGCAGATCGTTTGAATGATTGCCGGTTCAAATTCAGGGGTTGTGAAAACGTTCACACCAAGCTCCTTAAGAATGCGATAGGTCGCAACGACGCTATCGGAATATATCCAAGGCGAACAGTGCTTTTGATGAAGTGCGGATGGCGGAGGGTAGTTGGCGGTCATGCGTACAATAAGAGGATGTTGAAGTGGGTGAGGAGGCTTTTGCCCTGCTGCTTCTTGGGAACATCTGTCGAAGAGGACGATGGACATAAGACGGAGAAATAGGAGTCCCAGCAAATGTCCCCTTGCCGCTCTTTTGCTGTACTTGCCTTTGGCGTCTTGATATAGCCAGTCGACATCTTTTCCACATACTATACTATGGTAGCCTTTTGAAGCAGCCTCATAGCACTCCTTGCTGCAGTAAGCAACCTTCCCGCAGCAACTTGGTTTAATGATGCTGGAGGGATGCACATATGGTGCAAGAAGGGAGGCATGGCAGGCATCGCAATGAACGACATGACTCGAAGGAACATCCGACATCGTCATAAAGCCCTTGTCTACCATAAGTAGCTCTCCTTGGCGTATATTCTTAGTAGCAAAAACCCCAAGAGGTCCAGTATCCTGACTTTTTGTCTTCTTCTTCGCCCTCCCAAGCTCTCCTCCAAAATTAACTCGTCTTACTTCGCAGTTGACAGCTCCAAAGGTGCGGTTCACCTCCTTGACCACGGCCTCAGGTCTGGAATAAAGTGTCTTGTCAAGCCAAGGATAAAGCTTCTGGTATACGCTTCCTTGGCGATTATGATCTGCGATAGCCTCAATGTCCTCGATTTGCACCGTTTCTCCATCAATCGCTTCCGTAGCTCTGCATTTGCCGATAAAAGCCTCTTTCAAGCTGAATTCAGTCTCGATGAGGCCCTTATCTTTTGGGAAAAGCCTCAGAGCCTCCTTTGCTACCTGCAAACCCTCCCAGAACGCTCCTGAGTCTAGTAAATTGAGTAGAAGTTCATGGAAAGCCCTGACATGCAGCAGGCGCAGTTCGCTAATGACCGAGAGATCATTCCCAGCAGTGCGAGATGCCATGCATCTACGGACGTCAGAGCCCAGGCTCTTTGGAAATGTGCTTTTATCAATATTAAGCCCTGCTCTAACCAAGACAAGTGCTCGATGAGCATTAGCAGCACCGATGTCACAAAACCCAAGCTTGTTGTCGACACCGCTGAGGTTAATGTAGAGTTCAGGGTGGTAAGGCGAATCAATTAAGTCGTGAACAAGGGCGTTACGGTACTCAATAATTCCCTTCAGCTCGCCCTATATAACCATGTTAGTTGATTGCATGCACCAAGGAGACATCTTTGGACCGTATCCAAGTGAAAGCTAAGCTACATACTTTTCTTTGAAGCTTCAGTCCATCTTTGATCTTGAACGGGCCGGAGCCTATCCATTCATATGATACTGTGACACATCGCTCAACTAGCCTCAGATAAATCTCCTCAATTATAAAGGTATGAGGAGTTAGGGCAAGGCTGCTAGCGTAGCCTGCTTTATCTAATATTTGCGCAGCCTCAACGGGAACGTTATTTGTTGTGCTGGGCAATTTATCCGCAGGAGTGCTTTCAATCGCAGTAGGACATTCATGTTTGATTTTTGAGTTCTCATTTATAGTCTTTTTCTCACACACAAACCCGCAAATCTCCGCGTTAGGTTCATCGTAAAGGGATGCAAGACCGTCAGCGATCTTGTTCTTTGATTGAACGTGGCTGTGCTCTTTAATCAGCGCGGGGTGAGAGTCAACGACAGTTTTTGTTTCTTCCAGATCTGAAGATGAGGAGAATTGGGTCCCTGAGAGAGAAGTCTGGCGCGGGGTGGAAATAGGATCCGCCGGTGCTCTCCTTCCGCCCCTGGAAGGCTGAGTGGACGCTGGTATTAGGACCATGGCTGATCAATGAAGTAAGGCTGAGAACTTGTACGAGACAAATTATTAGCAAAGAACCAAACCGTGAAGGCGTTGCTTCGTAATGGCTTATGTTGTGACAGTTTCTCCAGGGTGAACGAGAAGCGTGTCAAACTAAAGGATAGATCGAAACCAGTTAACGAGTTGCTATCTCACAGTGACTGAAGTAGTGAATTGATTAAGCAAACCTAGAGCAAAAGGATATAATAATAGTGAACCTTTGACCTGAAAACCTGTGCTCAAACGCTAAAGAGAAGAATGGATTTCCTTTATCAACACAGAACCTTGCAGTGCCTCGCACAGGCATGCAAATAAACATCATCTAGATAGGCAATCTAGTAATAAGATAAGCTGATAATTAAAAATTGCAAAGAGCATGATACGCATGCAAGTACAGTTCATATTTGAAGTCTTTCTACTAGGTCATCGCAACACGGAGGCCATTGAGCAAACGAGAATGCGTCTCGCATTTCACAAAGAAGAGAAGCAATATGAGTAGTACATATTTACAAGATATAAAATAGAATGGTATTCTGGCATGCGATTTGCAGATGGAAACTGGTGTCTGTAGAAAGACGTTGTCATTTTTTGAGATTCCGACTTGGCACTAGTTATTCCAACATCAGTTAGTGTACGAGATGGCAGAGAAAGGTGTCTAGAGAGGATACAGGATAGACATATATGGCGATTAAAAATGCCCTTTATGTCAGGAGTAAGATGTGGTTCTATGGCCAAAGTCAAAAGTAGATTCTATTTAATACAATCATTTTATGGCTAGTGGTCCGGACAATATAGATTTTGATACTGATATATCTAATTGAGTAATTACTTCTATGCGTAAAGGGAGATAAATGGCTACATTACAAGAATTAAACTTACAGATGGAGAGATATTGACAGGCAGGCAGTTTCTCCTTGGGCGACATGGTAAAGCAATATTGATGTTGTGTGATGGATATAAAAGGAAGCAAGTTTGCTCATATATCAAGATTTAGCACCATCTAGGGGCTCTCAATAGAAAATATCTGTTAGAAATAGATGTTAAGAAAATAGTGACGGGAATATAGGAAACGGTCTTCATAACATTAAGGACTTGGAAATCTTTATAAAGTCGCACTTACAACTTAGTATTCTAAACTCCAACCCGTCTTCCTGAATTACAAGTCTTCTTCTCATATTATTTAATAGTATATGTCAACTAGAACTTCGTGGTACGCAAAGTGGTAAAGATGGCTCTTCAGAATATACTATAGAAGCATGTGACTTTACCAATGTTTGTAACCCATGACGATCAGGAATTAAAAGTTTTGCATGTGTAGTTATCCTAAATACTATTTAGATATTGGCCATTGATAGCCATGTGAGAGAGGTAAAGAACATTTAGGGTTAGGAGTGAATGAGTAACATATTATTTATGGCCACCCCTACTGTCTATATTGGGGCAGCTGTTCCTGATCCCAAACTCAGCAGCACCACGCAAACTCCAGGCGCTTCCATCTCTATTTACCCGCTCCCTCCCAGAATTATCGGCAGTGTCGCAGAGTTAGGCCGGTTGGAGAGCTCCACCAAAGCAGGATGCCTTAGAGAGGAATCTGGTGGCTAGAGAGGAAATAGCTGTAGTAGCTGGAGCCGACCCCGCGGATATCACTGGGAAGGAGTTGCAGCTGTACCCATCAGGAGGAATTGCGTTGCTTTAATGGAGTTGCCATGGAACATAATAATCGTTAGTGTTTCTACTGCTCTGAGAAGGATAGTTGTTTCTTGGAAATCAAAAGGGTGGAGAGGACGTTTCAAAGGGGGAATGGAAGTAAGCGAGATTCCGGCAGAATTCAGTGAGGCATCTTACCGCCTGCCATTTTAAACAAAGGGCTGTTCTTCCACGTGATTGTCTATCTAATCAAATTGGATTGACGTCGGGATACGGTACAGTACTGCGGGTCCAGTTCGGACGACCACATACACAATCAGCCTAAGATTCTGCTCACGACTACCAACATGGAGCATATGAGCAACCTGAGCATTCATGATGACGGCGCGGCCTCCTCACCCGTCTCCGAGCCGCGGAAGCAGAAGAAGAAGAAGGTCCTGTTAATGGGCAAGTCGGGCTCTGGCAAGAGCTCCATGCGAAGCATCATCTTCAGCAACTATGTGGCCAAAGACACTAGGCGATTGGGAGCGACGATTGATGTAGACCTTAGCCACGTCAAATTCTTGGGCAATTTAACTCTCAACCTTTGGGACTGTGGAGGGTAAGATCTTTTTTTCCATGTTTCGCCCGATATGCAGTCTCCAAATTTGGGCTCGTGCCTTTAGTGCTGGTATCTTGGACTTTTGACATAGTATCATGCACTTGGACTTCTCGCTGCTGAGATTTCAGTTATGGCTACCATTTATTGCCTTAAATTGATTCTCCTGTTAAATATCCCTTCAATGCCAACATCTTAGGAGATGGCCGCTAATCCCCGTAGCCAAGATGCATTTATGGAAAATTACCTCTCTCAACAACGCCAGCATGTCTTCTCGAACGTCGGTGTACTTATATACGTCTTTGATATCGAATCCAGAGACTTCGACCGAGACCTCTTAACATACCGCTCTATCATCGGCGCTCTCAGCCAATTTTCTCCAACTGCGAGTGTATACATCCTCGTCCACAAGATGGACCTCGTTGTCCCAAATCAGCGCGAAGAGATATACAGTGATCGTGTCTCCCTTATTGAAGCGAAGTCTGACTCCTTCAGCCCTATCCCTTTCGCTACCTCCATTTGGGACCAGTCACTATACAAGGCTTGGGCAGAGATTATCCACGACTTGGTTCCTAACTTAGATCAAATCGAGAAGCACCTGGGTTCGCTAGGAAAGATAATAATGGCAGAGGAAGTCTTATTGTTCGAGCGCTCATCCTTCTTAGTAGTCTCTAGCTGGTGCTCAGACGTCGGCGGCCAGAATCCTACCACTGATCGTTTCGAGCGCCTCAGCAACATTATCAAAAACTTTAAGCAGAGCACTAGTCGCTATACTGGTACTCCTAAATCAGCCGAACAATTCTCTCTCTTCGAACTCAAGCTCAATATTTTCTCCATGTTCATCATTAAATTCACCACTAATACCTATTTGGCCGTCATTCTGCCCCCAGGCGAAGAGAGATTCAATTCCGCCATGGAGAACTGCTATATCGCCCGTCAGCAGTTCGAAGAACTGGATTCTCCAGCCAAGAGAGGTACGGATCGTGGAGCCACCGGAGAGGTGGCTGCCTAAGTATATGAATCGCATATATAGCAATTGCTGGAGCATAGATTGGATTATAGATATATGGCGTTGATGGAAAAATACCCAGGGGTTCAGAACTAAAATATCATTATTGCATACCTACCTGCTCGAATTTTAGTGATCAAGTACGTTTAATCAAATCCGGATAAATTGCACATCAAGCGCTTCTACCTTCATCCGCGAACGAGAAGGAACCCAGGAAGTGCCAAAAAGACTACAGGTATAAGCAGGCTGGTTTTGCCCCGATTTAAGTCAAGAATATTTAAGCAAAATTATACAGGTATCTACACATGAGAACTACACACACATAGTTCATACGGCAATGCAGATGCAACCTCATACCGATCTCTGATATTCAACCATCATGCAAGCAAGCGGGTAGACGAGATGCAAACGAAACAAAATTACACGATCCTCAAGAATTCAACATGCATCCGATTACAAGCCACAAAAATCTGAACCTATTAGCTTATGCACAGTTAGGCATTTTCAACTCCGCCACGTTTCTCAGTTGTGATGATTGAACTGCCGATGTCTATGCACGTGGTCGCGAGCATAGAGACCCATGGCGGCAGTGACTTGCTCAGTTACCGTAACCACATCTTCGACCCATAGGACCTCGTGTACAATCTGGCCAGTAGTATGATACTCAGTGCTATAGTACGAAACACTAGGGGTGGGAAGAGGTGGAGGAGCCACGGTGACCGTCGAAATTGAAGTTGTGGTCGTGGTCTTGGTCGTCGTACTGGAATCGGAAGCTGCTGCAGCGGTGGTCGGGGCAGGGATAGCTTTGGCCGGAACTGCAGGCTTGGCTGCTTCAGAAGGAGCAGCGGCAAGCTTTGCATATGCTGGACCAGAGGCAATAGGTACATTTCCAGGCAATGAACCAACAGGGTTGAGAACATTCTCCGAGACTAATGCGGCGGGCTCAGTGATGTTACAATTGCCGTAGACAGAGGGATCTTGAATGGTAAACAGAGGGCAGTCGGTAATCTCGCCAGAGAGATTAGTACAGGTGTTTACAGCGGAACGGAGAAAGTCCTCGTCCCATCCCATAATGAAATCGCCATGGTAACCATAGCCTACGCTATGTTAGTGATCGAAGGCGAATAGAAGAACTTGAGCCTACCAGTAGGGTCACCATTAGAAATCATGAATTGACCATCGACACCCACAAACTCATAAGTATTCCAGATAGTCTCGTAAAACAGAGAAACTAGACGTTTGGGATATTCAGGAGGACAATCGCCCGTCATAACCTCGGAAGGGTATGCGACATGGGATTTATAGTCGAGAGAGTTTGTTGATCCATTCCAGCAACTAGGAAACATAAGCTCCAAGCGGATGCCGTCTGTGCAGTTGGCATCAAGGTACGCCTTGTCAGGTAGGAAGTGGCGAAAGAGAGATCCTTCAGGGTCCTTGGAATAATCGAGGCAGTTGAATCCAAGAGCGGCTTGACGAAGGAACTCTTGCGTATTGTAAGGTGCTACGTTCCAATTGGACTTCGGAATGTCTGGAACTGGGTAGGTGAAGTTGCGTTGGTATGTATCGCCTGCAATCATAGAGAAACCGGTAGGGAAAGGTTCAACGATTGTCTCGCCAGCGTTGGGATAAAGAAGGTAGTATCTGACAATTGTAAGCAAGGGTGATTAGGCAGCCTTATTTTAATCCCTAAACTGCGGGTGGGATGAGATGCTTGATGGTAAAGGCGTATGCTCGCTCTCCTTTTCTCGGTAGAAGGAGCGTCGGCGGAATAAGTTCTTAGATGGAGAAGGGAGGATAAAAACAAATTAGGGAAACTCACGCAAGCATACCACCAACTTGTTGAACTAGCTCAAACTCACCAGTCGTAGCATGCTGAAAGTAAAGGGCAGGGGTCCAATAAGCGGACTTATCCTGAGAGACCTGACAAGAGGTACATTCACCAGCAATAAGATCACTGCTACCAGAAGATTCAGAGAAGCCTACAGTTTTGAAGGTGGTTAGCAAGTTGAACCTGGGAAGTATATTGAAACCACTCTTATATGTGCAACCCCTGGCTGCTGTATGTATAGGTTTGTAGCTGAAAAGATTACTCACCAGATGAGCCATGAATGGCATGAACATGTATAGAGACACCGTCTGGGGACAATAAAGGATCCAAGCGAGCCAAGCCAGATCGGGACCGGCATGGCATGCGCCAGAATGCAAATGCATTCCGGGCAAGAGCCAGGACAAGGACAGTCTTTAAGGCAAAGGCCGAACCAGAGCGTCGCATGCTAGGCAGCTAGACTTTTGACGAAGGCGCAGATTGAGTAAAAGCGCAACAGCTCCCGTAGTCGCTGTAAATGGACCAATTTCAAGGCTCATCCAAGAACACCAGATCCAGATAATTCACTTCAATGTCTTCCACTATTCCAGACGATTCGCTAGGACAAATAACCCGGCTGAGGTTCGACTGTTTCTAATGATATGAGGAAATACTATAGTGCGATTGGCTTCCCCAAACTTCTGGTTGATGCGGCGACTGCAGCACCCAACTACAGCACCAAATTGCTTCCACTTTATAGACCAAGAATGCGCTTCCGGGATAATCCAGTGCACCACACATACAGGTTTCCAATCCGGGAATGTGTGGTTTGCTTCCCGTCCTTCGTTGTCAATCCTTCTCGACTGGCACAGGCTCCCAAAGTTCACTTTCCACCCAATTTCCTCCCAGAAAAAAGAACGTTAAATCGTGACCTAGGCACGTCGCAAAAAGGAGTGTATATGCAAGAAAGGAATGAATGCCAACCTGTGACAAGAAAGAAGTCAACAGAGAATTGAAGAGAGAGGAGAGAAGAGTAGAGAGGCAACGGAAGAAGTAAGGGACGAAATGGAAGGCGAGTGCGAAAGTAGAAGGCCCAAAAGAGAAGTGCGACTCTCACGATACCATTAGAACAGGGTACCCAGCTAGTGCGCGCCAAAGACTGCGTTCTCGATTCTCTGATTCTCTGGGGAGATAGGAGATAGAGACGGCTGAGTTCGCGATTGGAAGATTGCAGGAGCGCAAAAGGGGGCAAAGGGGTAGCCGGCTTCGTTTGAGGGGAAGGGGAAAGTTGAGGCGATGGAACAGGGTGGCGGCCGGGCAACATCACCTCATCGAGGGGCAGCATAAAGAGCGGAGGTCGTGAATCCTCCTTCTTTTGTCGGGTTGGGAAATATTGTCATCTTGACGCTGGCCAGTGACAATTCCACTGACATCCTGACCACAGAACCATACTACCCTTTGGCGGATGTTCAACATCACCTGCGCAGTCCGCTTGGTAGAACCTGCCCGTGGTCAATATCCTTAAGGGTGTTCAGGAGAGGTTCAATAAGGGTCGCAAAGACCAGTCGTGGCCAACAGCCGTAGGGATCGTCCTCTAGCTGAAACCCCCGTTGCCGTCCAGCTGTGTTTGACGATGGGCCAGTGCGCTGGGGCAGCGGTTCCCAGGGTGCCTGCGAATGGAAATGCGTAGTTTATTCTAAACGCTGGCTGTGACGTGCATTCTGGGGGTGCCAAACGCTTCCAAGCCTTTCCAGATGAACTGACTCTGATATGGGCATGGCTTCTGGCCTTGCGTCGCGTGACAATTGCAACGTCACGATCCCGCCTAGGCATTTCGGTACAAGATATCTTGTCGTGTTCGGCGAAAGACAGCACAGCACAATATAGTCCTGTGTCGTAGTCAATAAATTGGTTTGCATCCATTGATCGCTCAGTCCCTTCTAATATTATGATTTGGTTTCGTTTCTTGCTCCCTTCCATCTAGCCATCTTCTCTAGCTTCCAGTCATGGGTCTGGAGAGTTCATATCACGTGCCAATGTATACATCAGCCAATGAATGAAACATCACAATTGCTATAGCTTGGTATCAATCCACTGGTGGAAGTAGAACAGAGAAGCGAACGCCTATAAGAGGCGGAGATGCCGTATCCTTTATTTTTATTCTTCTAAATATACATACAATGCATTACTTATACAAAGATAGTTACACTTGATATCTCCCTCTCCCTCTCTCACCGCGACTGCCTTTCTTGTCTTTCTTGCTTTTGTTGCTGCATGTATGCTCTCCGCGTTCTCCTATAATTCTCACGCTCATACCGCTCCTGTTCAATTTCCTTCTGGCGCTTCTCCTCGTACGCGGCCGCGGTTGCTCGATCATTCTTCGCCTGTCTTTGTGCTATGGAGTCTTTTGATTTGCCAGCTAGTTCTACGGCGCTTTGCTTTGCGTCTGTGAATGTGGTTTTGATGTCCTTGGCAGCCCCCTGAACCGTGCCTGTCACAAACTTACGAAGCTTCCCTTGCTTACTCGAGGTCGTGGCGGTTGTCGAGGACCGGCTTTGCTGGTATGTGCTGTTGAGCTCACTCTGCGTGAGGGGTGCCCGCACATTCATCGTTCCCTTGTAAGGGCTCGGAGTACTGGTGCTGCTGACATTGCTCGCCGGAAGTGGATACATCTTGAAGAATGAGCGGAATGCCGGCCTTCTAAACAACGAAGCCTGGATCAACGATAGAATGCCCGAAACCAAGAATGAGATTTGGACAGCGGCTGGCATAAACCCTGTCACCGCGAGTGTAACGGTGGGAAGAGCTACTTGCATAATCTTCATGGCCCGTGGCGATGCTGTTGTTGAAGCTGTCTCCCCGCCTTTCTGTGAGGTGTTAGACAGGTTAGAAGCTTCACAAATTCGCAAAACCTAGATTGGGGGAAATGCAACATACCCTCAGGACCCAGTGAAGGGCCAATGCAGTAGTAACAGGGAGGATGAAATAAGGGTCAGGAATGGTCAGGTTATGAAACCAGAGCGCACCGCCACTATCCATACCAGGCACAGGCAGCTTTGCCATAGCTCTCAGTAACACAAATGTTCCATATCCAGTAAATATTTGAACCATGGGCACCATGCTTCGCCAAATCTTTATCCCCGCCCTCTTATTAATGGCCTGAATTTCTGCCCGCAACTGTAATACCTCAACCTGATCGCCTCTCGCAGCCATCATTTTCTTGGTTAAGGGATCGGTGATGGGTTTAACGGCTTGCATTCTTGCCGCATTGTCCGCTGCATTGATGAAGGACTTGAATAGGACGACACGGATAGCAACTGCCGCCAAAGATATCGAGACCCACCAGGGTGTCCCAGCATACACATGAATATGCTCCAGAAGCCACTCCATGCATGCTGTAGGACCCCATCCGTAGTCCAGCCCCAGAGATTTCAGGTATCCAATATGTGCAGGGATATCGAGGAGTGATTCTGTACTAATTTCCGTAGCGCCGTCAAGAGAGGAGGGTAAAACTTCAGTTGGGGTCGCTGCGCTGGCCTCAGGAGGAGGGTTAGGGACCACCGTAGAGCTCGCGGCAGCAGTGACAGGAGCAGTAGAGGCAAAGCGGATGCCAGAAGCACTGTGTATTAAAGGGGTTTCCGATAATAAATTTCTGGTGAATATCCTAGAAGACCATGCGCCATTCTTGGAGAGAAGTGGACCAGATCGTACCGGCGCATTTCGGATAAGTGAAGAGTGCTGGAGAGGTCAGCAAGGGAGGAGATTATTAGGAATTAAAGTCGCACATGTCTAACAGATAATAGGTCTAGGCGGCCTCGGCATATGGTTATGGTCTGCCGTGACCAGCGGAGTCCTCTACTCGGAATCATTTTAAAGGAGTTGATGCTGGGAGCTGAATCGCAAAATATTTCGAAGATCCGAAGTCGCGTAAAGATCCCCATGTCTTGCTAGCGCCATAGATATTCTGGCCAAGGTTTTACAGTTGGACGAAGCATTCAAAGCTTATAGAATTGGATATTCCGATTTTTATGGAGATTTATCTAGGTGAGAATAAGCAGAGTTGTAGATGACTAGAGCAGCAGCCCAATATCCATTGAGTTGCGCGACCTCTCTACATAAATACAAACTCATCTAACAACCCAATTGGCGATATTCTCGCAGTGACTGCCCTCTCAGAGCTACGCCTATCCGCATTTTATGCCTTCCGACGCTGCAGAACTTGAGGAATCCAATGCAATGCGTCAAACTCCAAACACCTGTCTCATGGATAATTTCTTAGCCTCCTCACTCCAGACTTGTCATGCCATCCAACTGTTCTTTTCTCCTCCTCTCCAAAGGATCTTCTCGTATTTCAATCCCTGGGCCAATCGAATGCGATCGTCGTGAGACCGGAAAAACCTAATTGAATAGTATGAGCATCGTACGTAGCAAGAAAGATGTGAGAGGAGGAGACACTGCCAAAGGTCCAACTAGGTTTCCTTTATGGTAGTGGCATTACTTCTAACGACACATCTAACCAAAGAGAGATGAAGAATAAATGACCAGAAGGCAAATACCTTTGTGCCTCCCCACCCTAGCCTAAAGGCAGCCTCGTGAGCAAAGAGCTCTCCGAATCCTAACATAAGCCCATTGATGAATGGTAAAACTAGATTGATAGCTGCGCCGCGAATCAAGCCCCACAGGCTCGGGGGAGTATATAAGACTACCGGCGACGGACTCGAGGAGGACGGGGGCGATATAGATATCTCGTCGTTGCCAGAATACTGTTCCGAATCGGAAGGGATGGTCACCGAAGAATCCGTCATGGGATTGGGTCGATCGTGGGAAGACATGGCGGGTGTCTGGTTGACTTAAAAAAATTAACGGCTTCACAATCTCCCCAAGAGAAAGTAGGAGACCAGAACCTGTCAAGAGGAGGATAGGTCGCGGTTGAAGCTTTCAACATGATCGGCAAATCTGCGGAACCGGACTTTTGTGCCTCAGAACTAAGGATTTAACTCCTTAGAAATCTCGTGATTAGTCAGCGAGGGGTGACGTCCAGAGTTGCCTTGACAATAATTGAATTTGTTTGTCAGTGCAACCAAAGAAACTCCCTTCACTTTTAAGTACTCTTCAACCTTCCTTCGCGAACAAATAATCTCTGTTCGTGTCTCTCGTTGTATCAAGAAAACCTCAAATATGGCGGACAATATCAGCCACGACCAAGTCATCACGGACTTCTGTGATCTCACCGGAGCCTCCCCCGCTGAGGTTTATAACCCCCACACCCCCTTAAGTTGCATGCAATGCTAATATTTTGACTCGCAGGCACAGCAGTTTCTAGCTGCAAACCAATGGGATCTCTCTAGTGCAGCTACTGAATACTACACTTCTCAAGAAGAAGGCATCGCAGGAGCTCAAGAAGGTGAGGATGATGCGCAGGAGAACGAAGCATACACCGGGCCACGAACTCTCGATGGCCGACCAGCTCCACAGTCAATCCCTTCTGTTGGCTCCAGCTCCAGATCTGCTCCTCCACCCAAACGAGGAGGCATCGCAACTTTAGGTTCCATAAATCAAAGCTCGAGCGGCGGTCAAGGCCACGGCCACGCTCATGATGACGATGACGACTCCGATGATGAGGATTATCAGCCTGACGAGCAACCAAGGGATCTATTTGCCGGTGGCGAGAAGTCGGGGTTAGCTGTTCAAGATCCTCCGAACAAAAACGACCCAAGAAGCCTGGTCAATGATATCCTTAAGAAGGCTAGAGCGTACGTTCCTCCCCTCAACCGATCTAGCTCCTTCTAACATTGTACAGAAATGCCGCAAGACCCGGAGGTGAACCATCTGCAGCGCCATCTTCGACTTCTAGATTCCGTGGAACTGGCATGACACTTGGTGGCGACGACACCCCCTCTCAAGCTGTTCCCGACCCACACGCTCGAGAACCGGAGCCATTGGAAACACAAACTCGCATACTTCATTTATGGAACGATGGATTCAGCATTGAGGACGGTCCTCTGCGCAGATTTGATGATGCCCAGAACGCTGCAGACCTCGCCATGATCCGTCAAGGCCGGGCGCCGCTCCATCTCATGGGTGTGCGTCCGGACCAACCAGTTGATGTTCAGCTTGTCAAGCATGACGAGGATTATAAACCGCCTTCAAAGGTATATAAGCCCTTTTCTGGCACTGGTCAAAGACTCGGAAGCCCCACACCTGGTCGATCTGGAATTGCGCCAGCCCCAGCACCCGCCGCTCCTCCTTCGTCGATGCCAGAAGTTGACGTCGATTCTTCGGCACCAACGGTTATGCTGAGAATTCAATTGGCCGACGGCACAAGATTGCCAGCAAGATTCAACACAACCCATACTATTGGTGACGTCTATAGCTTTATTGATCGGGCCTATCCGGGCAGTAGTCAAAGGCCTTGGATTCTTGCTACGACATTCCCAAATAAGGATCATACGGATAAGAGTTCGGTGTTAGGTGAGATGGCGGAGTTTAAAAGGGGCGGGACTGCAGTGCAGAAGTGGACCTAATTTGTCCCTGGGGCAAGTCTTCGGTTCCTAAAAATTGATTGGCAAAATCAACTTTGTGGCGCGGTATGTAGAGATAGACACTATTTGTTAGGTGCAGTGGCGTTTAGGTCAGGGTCGCGCGTAGCATATTCATCTTGAAATTAGATGGCCAATAGACAGATTGATCTAAAAATTCTAAAATTCCCCACAAGTGCTTTGGCTTTGTGCATATTTCTGTTGCCGACTATAAGGGTATACCACGTTTCAAGATCAGTAGAAGTACGAGTCTCTCTTCTCTCTTTGTCGCTTAAACCTCTGTGGCTTCGTTCCAGAGCGGCATGTTGTTATTGACGGCTCGGATACGCTATTCTGAGGAAGGAATGTTGTATGGAATTGTTTCAATCTACATGGGGGATGTCGTAAGTATATGTTATTTGTTGTATATAATAATCTTACAAAGTTTTCATAGCTGCCTGATCCGTCCCATCTATGCTAATCCGCATGCACCTCTATCTCATCCAAAGGAACCTCTTCATAGCCTACATTTACACTATATCTTGGCCTCCTTGCCCAAAGAACGAATATCATTGCACTTGAGGTAAGTGCTACCAAGCTTCCAAGAGCTAAGAATCTAAAATCTTTAGGTGCCTTCCATATCATAGTAGCGGCCCAATGACAAAGTTCAAAGAAGGAACGGAAGGACTGTTCGGTACCAGCGAAGGTAGATCGCTGGGCGCTGGGAATCTCGACTTGTGCGATCTCCTGAACCATGAGCTCGAAGAGGAGATGGCCTATGCGTGAGAGGGAGAGGAAGGTGAAGAGGATGAGGGAAAGGAGGATATTCGGAGGAGTGAGGGTTAAATCATCGCTGGGCTCTGACAGAGAGGTATTAGGATTAAGAGAGAGGTTCCATAGGACAAGCACCACAGGTATCTCGGATGAGAGTTAGCAAACTGATAAAGTGAGAGGACAGGAGAGATTTCTACCATGCAGAAAATTTGAGATGTAATGCCCCATGCACCAACGCTTCGAACTACAGCTCCTTCGATATCATAGCCTGTGTTATTCCCATCAGATGACTGCCGGCTCCTCCTCTTCCTAATAAGGTTCACGACCATAGGACCTATTATGGTACTAGCCAAAGCCATAATGGTACCAGAAGCTCTAGCTACTGTGACAACGTTCAACGAGAAGCCAACTTCGAGGAGGTAGGTGACTAGTGTAGATGAATACGCCAGAACTGTCATCTGAGCGAGTGCTTCAGCTATTGAGGCTGGCCATATAGGCATCGAGAAGTAATGTCTCAATCGAGCTACCGGATTCTTGAACATTACGGCATATGTCATGCCAGGCCAAGAACGAAAGCCTGATTTGAGATGGACATATTGATCGCCTATACCATAACCCTCGTCTGCAGAGACTCCATCTGATGGCTTCTTCACAGCTCGCAATTCAGGATTCTCTCTCGCGACGACATACATAGATCGTACCTGCATAATTAAGAAAACGATCGTCGTCACCGCAAGCAGCAGAATCCAACCCTCGCGGAAGTTGAAAACAGCAATTATGAGCGGAAGAATAGATGGAGCTACCAACTTCGAGACTAGATCCAACCTTTTCATGACCGCATTGACCTGCGTCAGGCCATACGTGACATCCGGGGTGATCGGTCCTGCGAGGACTGGGATCCAGTCCCTTTCGAGAGAGACTCTGTTGGCAATAGCGCTCATATCATGAATAATGTCCAATAGTACAATTAGACTGAATAGAAATGCCTTCGGGACATTCCAGGCTGTTACGTGGGTTTCGGACTTCTCGTCACCGTACCCATCAGATGGGACGATTGGCCACAGCAGCCAGGCTAGATATGACAGGGTGATGGCCCCGTGGCTCAAGTACACGCTTGTGAGCAGTGGCTGCAGCCTCGATTGCGATCGGTCAATCCAGTTGCCCACTGCGGAGGAGAACAACAGGGCTGGAACAGTGGAAGCAACACCCCTAAGAAGTCAGCACGTGATCATAGGTGGCCACAAAGAAGATATGTCGAGAAGTAAGGTAGATACCGTATGGCTGCTGGAGCAAGACTATCCGGGAAGGCAGTGGACACAAGGACAATCTGGTCTCATCAGCGATATGTTTTGAGAGGCGTTGTGGAATTAAACTCACCGAGGCATACTCGTATGTCCTCAAGTTCCACATGAAAAGGAGATGCAGCACATATATCCTGAACCACTTGGCTCTACCACTTTTGGCGTCCAGCACCTTTCTATGCTCTCCTCTATTCATCTCAGGCCGTTCATTGTCATCCAGAGACTCAAAATACTCTGGGTCGTCGAGCTCATCATTATCATGGTGTTGTCCCTCAGGAATCTCGTCGCCATCGCTCACTAAAGGGCTGAAAGTCGACAAGCCGCCCGCAGTGGAAGAACTTCCGGACGCCCTCCTCCTCGTGGACATCCTGGCTCGTCGCTTAAGATGGGTGGTGCTCCAAGCTGTCTACTGCCTTGCTATTTCATTATGAGTCTGAAACGTAAAGTCATGGAGAGGTGGCGCTACTCGTGTGGAATGGGTTGTGGTGTTGGGCCGCTTGTCAGATTACGTCGCAGATCAGCCTTGTGGGCTGTGTTCACGATACAGTAGTAGGTCGGTGGCCATCTTCGGTGTAAGCGCACTTGATCCCATGTTTTTCATGTTTATTTTATTGTCACCACTCTTGAACAATTGAGTGGTTAGGATAGCAGCAGTCATGTGTGTCTACAGCAAATGTCGTTGCAAGATGTATATCTGTTTCTAAATAATCTCGGCTACGTAGTTCATGCCAACAATATCTATAAGCCATTCTGCTCCTTGAATTTATCCCAACTCTCGTTCAGTGTACTGAATACAGTGGCAGCTATAAGTGTTGTCTCTGTACTGGCATCCTGGGGCAACTGCGCATAAACAATCAGTATCGACTTGAATCTCATAATATAACTGAGAAATTTTCGTACCTTATCAGGATGGCACTTCCCAATCGCCTTCATGTAATTTATCTTAACCTTGCCATTTGTTACCAATTCGTGCATGCCAACCTTTTTCCAATCACTCCCTTCCCACATCACCAAATCAAGACTTCCAATCAATGCACGCAAGTTATCTCTTTTCCCGTCTCGCCAACGAGAAATCTTCTCATCTACCTTATCGGCGAGAGCGAATTTCTCGTCGTCAGCTTTTTCTGCAGCCTTGTTTGCCGCTCTAAGTCTTTCCACTGCAGCACTATCTTCTCCTTGGCCAAGATCTTGCAGTGCTGATCTGGGTTTTGGCTTCGGCTTCGTCGCTGCCGGACGAGCAACTCCAGACGAAGGTTTAGGTGCAAGAGCTTTCTCACAACGCGTCCGACCCTGGGCTGCTGTGGCACCTCCAACCCCAGCTTCCACACAGATTTTCCATACCTCAGCGCTTTCTTTCCACTTTTCCATCTGTTCCAAAGCCTCCGCTTTCCGCATCAATGCTTTACCCCAGAACTCTTTCATGTCTTTCTTTCCACCCCCTTCTCCAGGTCCTAGATCTATGATTTCTTCATCTCCGCGCGCGGGCCCAATGAGATTTAGCGCAGTGTCGGCATCGGATACAGCCTCGCGAGGTACCCCAGTCTTGAGAGATGTGAGTGCACGGTTACATAGAAGGATGATGGCAATTGGATGCGATTCAGGAAGAGAGGAGAGAGAAGAGGTGTAGGATTGGTGAGCAGAGGCATAATCACCACGTTTAAAATGGTTAGTACCCGTAAGACGGTGTTGTGTTGAAGATTGGTGAGCAATGGATGACAAGTGTGGGATATTTCGCGGAGGTGCTTTGGGTCGAACAGGTATGGGAGTTGCCGGTTTCGATGGAGCTGGGGTAGTTCTTGGTGATGGACGAGAGGATGTTTGAGTTGGCGCTGGTCTGGGTGGTTGTTTCGGTTGTAGTGCCGAGGTAAAGAGGTCTTGCTCAAAGGATGATTCAGCTTGGGGTGTGGGAGTAACTTTCTTTCGTCGAGCCGGACTAACGTAAGCTTGAGCCGATTGTTCTTCAATGTCCTGCTTGCTAATTCTCGATCTCGGCTCTGAGGGAGCAGTTTGCTGCCATCGAGGGACAAGCTTCGGTTGCTCAGACGCTCGCATGCTTGGGGATTGATCGCGGGAGGCCTTTAAGGGTGCCACTCTTGGCTCAGATATATTTGGTTTCCTCGAAGGCTTCCCCCCACCTTCAAGCAAAAGTGCCTCATCGGTAACTTGAAGAGATCCCCCTTGCTGCTTCCCAGTCGGCTGAGTCTGCTCTCTTTCAGCAATTTCGCGCATCCATTTTGGTTGACCGGGATCTGAGTCTTGTTGAAATTCGGCGACAGCCTTTTGCACCTTTTTCTGAGATGTTTTCCACAGCGAATTTGCGGTCTTCAAAAAGTTGCTTCCCATAGCAGCAGCGGCTTTGGAAAAGTCCACCTCGCCATTAGCTGGCGAGTGGCTATCTGGATGCCGGGGCAGCGATCGATCACGTCCTTCGTCTCGCATCCATGCCGGAGTTTTCTCCCTGTTCGGCGGCTCCCGGGAATCCGCTCTAACCCCCCCATTCGATGGCATATTGTTGCGACTTGAACTTCGACTTTGTTGCTTTGCCTTGGCTTGCATATGAGCATCTTTAAGGATCCAGCTTACAGCTGCTTGAATATCTAGGCCCGAGCCACTTTCAGTCAAAGCTTGCCCAGCTTGCTCGACTGAGAACCCCATATCGACGAGCTCCGCAACAGCTTTATCCCAAGGATCTGCGGAAGCAGCCTCAGATTCAGGCCCCGCAGGTGGTGTTCTTTCAGAAGGGGTAGGCCGTCTGATCTCTTCGACTGGCTTTCCAAGATCTCCCAAAAAATCGTCATCATCTGCTGAAGCAATTGGCGGTGCCGCCGAACTGCGAGATTTCAGGTCACTTAGCCCGAAAGGGTCATCATCTTCCCCAAACTCTGCTAGTAAACCTGACGGCTGCTCCCAGACCTGCGGCTTGCTTAAATCCGGCCCTTTATTTGTTGGAAAGTTCGTTAGATTACTGCTGCTGCTTGTGCTCGATGGAGGTGGATAGTGGCTTGACTGATCAACTTTCGTATCCGCATTGAATGCCGCAAAGAGATCATTCTCTACGCTGTTCACGCTACTGCCACGCGTAGATGGGGAAGCAGGTCGTGCGAAACTTGTAGGCAAAGGCAGTGCAGCTGGAGGGGCTACACGAGGCGCTATCGGTGGCGTCGAAGACTGGCTCCTACTCCCCAAGCCATCCCAGAATTGCGAGCTTCCAAATTGGGCCTCGTATTGTTTTCTTTTCTCCTCATCCTTTTTCCGCCTTTCTGCTTGCAACTTCTCCTGCTGTTCCTGAAGTGTCAAGGTTTGTGTTTTGGAGGAGCCGAAAGAAACTAGGTTCGAAAAGCTATCTGGGGTCGAGGCTTTCGGCAGCCCAGGAACAGAAGGCTTGGATGCAGCAGAGATCTGATTAGAGAGGGGCGAATTCCGGGCCTGGGCAGGAGGAGGCGTGGGTCGTAATGAAGGATAGTAATTGCCAGTGCCAGCTGGTGTTTTACTCGCTGGCTTTGAGCTCGCAGACCAGTCTAGACCGCTCAAATCATCCATCTTATGTAAGTTTAGAAGCGCAAGGGGCTTATTCAAGTCTCACAGGAACAGTCATATTGTCATTGAATGCATAAGGAGCGTGTAATTTAGAAAGTTCGCGTGGACCTCGTGAATGTACAATTTGTGGCGGTGGTGCTGTTGCAGATTGAAGCGCGGTTAACAGTCGCCTAAATAAGCGACCCGGCTCCAATAAAGGCCAGCTCGTAGGATTCTCAACTTAACCTTAACGTCTCCCTGCATTCTCTGCCTATTTATCTAGGCCTTTTGTATTTACCAATGGTATTTACGGATTGCTCGTTTTTAGCCTTGGTAGACGTACATTTACAAGGTTGAATCCGCTAGTAAGTTTGTCTTGGACTCCCGCTATAGCTCAAACAAAGAACTTTATAAACCTGCAGGCTTCCGTCGTGATGGCTTACCCTACTCAAGTTTTCTCTCCATCAATGTTCAATACATTGAGGAGTGGCCAGATGTGCAACAGAAGGCGTGCTAACTCTAGGAGCGCGAAAGAAGGTGAAGCAGTTCTACTACTTTCCTGTTGTGTGATTTGATCTCGACTAGCATATCGCCATTAAAAGTGGGGTCTACAGAAGTTAAGACCCTTTGAAGTTACAGTAGTTTTCTGTCAGCAGAAAGCCGGTTCTGCTAGGTCTTCCTGCAAGAGCGTAAGATGCACTAGCTACGTACCTCCATGAAATATCATGAAGACAGTAGATATTCCCCTCTCCCTCCTCTCTTTCCCTATTTCTTGACATTAAAATTTAAATATAGGTTCTTTATATCTTGTTTTCCTTGATAATTATCATATCCGCTACGAGAAAATATCTCTCCCCAGCAAGAAATCCTCCGCTCAGAGGTCATTCTCGAGAAGTATGAAAGGTCCCTGGCTGGCAAGACAAGTAAGCATCGATATTCCATGTGCCTATCCATATCTTGTATCACTATCGACTCATCTTGTCCGCTTACATAGTTACCGGCGTGTCAAGTGAGTCCATCGCTATCGAACTCGCCTCTAACTGAGCAGCGCTAATCCAGCTCCTATCATCCTATCTGCTAGATCCCAATCACGAGTCGACCCCGTCGCTGAAAAAAATCAGAACTTCAAACCCTGACGTTGGAATCCGGTTCCTGAATATGGACCTCGCCGACTTGAGCGATATCCGAAGAGCGGTTATGAGTTTGGATAACGTGCCGTAAATAAACCATTTCGCTGCTGTTGCGGACATAGTAGTGCCGCCGTATCATAAAATCGCGGACGGAGGCGAATCACAAATTGGTGTGGATTTCCTGCTGAATTTCCTACCCATGAAGTTGCAGCTGCCTAAGTTACAATCTGCAGGTCCATCATCGTCCATCATCATTGTTGCCAGCGCTGCAGTAAGAAGGGGTACCACCAATTTCAATGATGTAAATTATAGTCTTAGTACATCCCCATGACTCACTATCCTCTGAATTTTATATACCAATAGTCTTAGAAACTATGATCAAAGGATAGCCAAATACAGGTTCGAAGATGTGGTATTATGAGGCACACAAAGATCAGATAATGTTGCGGTATCCCGGAAGCTAGTCCAGTTTCGGTGCTGAGTAAACCAACTCAAATGATGATACTTGAACTCTGAATACTAATATTATAGACTGTGTGAAGGAGTACATGTTAAGGATGCTGAAACCACTTGATTTGAGTTATTTGAGACTGTATTTGGAATTCTAGTCCTATCACGAAGTATAAAGGTAGTGGTTGAACCCACCCTTATAAAAGATAGAGTATCATTACCTGAAAATACAAGCCTATCACGTGCACCTACACTAAGCCCCACTCGATGCAACAGTTATAAGTCCGGATTAACGCAAAAAGTACCTTCACACCTAATTTACTATACTATAATATATCAAATCGAAAGCTGTAGCTATAAGGTGTTGGATACCACTATTGCAAGCCTCCTAAAAACGTCGAAGTAAAGCATGCCAGTCATATAATCATTGAAATCTGTGACGGCCCAGCCAGGCTAGGACGGGGTGGTTCTGCCAGGCTGGCAGCGGCCAGGATCCGGACGTGGTGGTTGAGGAGGATTCGTGACGGATTAGGACTAGCAGGCCGGAGCGGCCGCCAGCGATTCGCTACGTCCCCTCGGCACTAGGCTTAATCCGGGCCGAGCAGTATTTATACAGTTGAGCGTTTGCCCAGAGAGCTTTTCTCTCCTTAGTTTAATTGTCTTCGTCAATACAGCACCTTAACTGGCCACTGCCTCCCTTCGTGAAGCTTATAGTAGCCAGGCTGTCACATTACAATTAAACTCACTCTTCTTCTTCTTTGCCCTCGTAGTTAGTCGAGGTTAAATACTACTGCTGCTCGCAGAGAGCCACCAGATTCAGTCGATCTGTAGCCATTCTACACCTTTGACATCACCAGCTCCGACCGTACGGTCATAAAACAAGCCATCAAAGC